>OMLP01004652.1:5221-49070 GCA_900302685.1 Spondyliosoma cantharus | reverse complement strand
AAGGTGAAGAGACACCTTTCTGCAAGCTCTGTAGATGTATTATTCTTGAAAACATAAAAAAAAAGTCATGAAGACCTTTTAAGTACCAAAAGAAATTAAAGTACAAGTAGTATATATTTTTATTCTATATATTTTTATGTATATACTGTATTCTATAGGTTGGCCAGTTGTTGGCCTGGCAGAATCTAATCTACACGCGAAAAGAAGGCAACCACATGTGCGTGTATGTGATGCATAATGTATATTGCTCATGCTTATTTTCATTCACTTGTGAAAATGTCCAGTTAACATATGTCATTTTTTTCTTTTCACATATAAACATTTTTTGTTCATTCACATGTGAAATTGTCATTTTAAACGTGTGAAAGGAAAATGTCACGTGTCACGTTTTGATAAGGGATTATACGTAGTCACTTTTGACTGCGTGGCTGTCGTGGTTGTTAAAAGCTCATTTGAGAACCGACTACACACAGAATCATCGTGGCATTTGCTTGTGTCCTAAATACTTAATTCCTAATGATAATTGTACCATTTATATTATCTTCGCAGTGAAAGGACCTGTAACTCTTCATTTCACCAGCTGTTTTTGAGTGATAAAGACATGGATAACAAGGATTTACACTCCAGTGGGAACAGTTTTAGTGACAGAATCAAGTAGTCTTCAATCAGTTTAATGTGCTAAAGAGACTCGTTTTATTTTGTACAAACAATAGAAGCGACAGGGCTACACAGGGAAAGAAAAGCAATCCTTTTGCTCCAGTGGTCCATGGCAGATAGATGATTCCTCCAGGTAGATCTTTTAGTTCAGCTGAGCTGCATTGATTTGGCAGCATCGGGTGGATGTCACACATGCACTGAACAATGCTCAATGACTTTGCCATCCTATTCCCATTTAAATTGCCTCTACGTTTCCTTTCTGACACCTGTTTAAATCAATGCCTTCCTCTGCAGGTCATGGGCTGAATGTACTAAGGCGCACACCAGCCGCCTCTCAAATCCACTAAAATCAACACAATAATTGAAATATTTTCAAGCTGATTACACCGAAGCCCGGGGCTTGGCTGGTTGCTAAGAGTACGCTCCCTAGTTGCTAGGGGGAGTAAATCATCTTGCATTATTTGATTTTTGTTACTGATATGAAACTGCTAGTCCCTCGATTAAATGTCTCACAGTCAAACACCTAGGGGATGGACAGGGGAGGGAAAAAAAATAAAATAGTCGCAGCGAACCTGTAAAATAGCATCTCTAACTTCTCTTTTCCTCGGGGCTTCAACACAAATCTATCTGCTTGTTTATGTTTGTTCCTGCCGAAATAAACAAAGCTCCCGTTTCAGCTCTCATTGAGGAAAAACAGAAAGGACAGCGAAATATCAGGAAATCCCACATCACACTCAGGTCTGTAACATCGTCTGTAATTTACCCAGCGTCCCTTTTATCAAAACAGATTGCAAAGTCCGAACTGGGATTCTTTTTTTCCGAAATTGCAATCTCAGGGCGATTTGGGTCGTAACAGACGTATAAATGATAGTCAGTTAAATACAACAAGGGAACCATTGACTGAATAATATGCTGTCATAGAGGATTTAGAGATAAATCACGTTGTTTCATGTGTCACAATTTATGGATCTTACTCAGTGCAGTCAGTGTGGTTTTATATTTAGCAGAAAACTCACGCAATTTCCTCAGTCACCAGAAATAAATGTTGGCATTGTACATTTCTGCAAAAAGTGGATATGTTAAATCTGTACATTTCATACGTCTTCTTCTTCTTCTTCTTCTTCTTCTTCTTCTTCTTCTTCTACCAGCCATGAAGTCTTTGTCTTGTAATTTTAAAATAACTGTTAATGAATGCATAAAAAGTGATTTTTTAACCTTAATAAGGCTTTGTTTGCTTTGCTTTATATCCAGTAGCTGTAAAAGCATAGTTAACTGTTGATAATAAATGATGTATTAATCCTAATAAAGCAACAACACAGCTTAGTAAAGATTTAACAATGACATAGCAGGTAAGTTAGTTAAGCTCAATAAATGTGTCTAATGCTATTACTGTATAACCTGTTAATATGTTGCTTATAAATATCATGTTTATTGTGCTATTATTAAGACTTTCAATGATAAGTGTTAATAAGCCTCTTATAAGGACTTATGAAGTCTGTTTGTAACCAAGAGTCCAACGTAATTTGTTTTAAATGTATGCAACATATATAAGTAATTGATATTAAGTCCACTGATCAAGATGCTGAAGTTTCAACACATCCATACAATACGTATTGTAGATACAATGCTGTATCCGAATTTTATGTATCCATAGTTACATTTATTCTGCCGATTGGGTTGAATTCCCCCCTTGATGCACCTCAGTTGATTATAAGAACCTCTAACAAGTTCTTATTTTCCTTCCCTCAGCATGAAAAATAAGGGGCTACAGTCTACTACACCACACTCCAGGATCTGATGTTCCCTGATTATAACTGGACCTTCACTCCCGTTCCATTTAATATTAATACTGCATTGAGGAGGATTTTCTCCAAAGACTTGTCAGACATTGAGGGCTGCTCCAGCCGGCCTTGTCAAATGAGATCAGTGCTCGCCATAATGGTGAGGTCAAGTGGAGGGGCAGCCTCTCGACTCCATAACAGCCTGACAGCGAGCGTTATATTATGCTCTGCAAGAATGGAGCGCATAGACGTGCGCGGTCCTGCACGTTACAAACTACAGATGCACTTGACGCATAGCCAAGGTGTGCCATATCATTAAAAAAGTGTCAACGTAATCCTCCAAATGGGTGTCAGCTGAATTAGTTAATCTACTTATGCAACGCTAGATTCTATCTGTCCGAGGACTCAACTCCCGTGAAAAGAATACAAGCCATTTAACAATATTCCTTGACCCCGGAGATGAGCTGGCCCCTGAATTTGTCTTTCCTCAGCCAATAGGAAAAAGCTGGCTGACAGATCTACTTAGAGGAGAGTGAGTGGTGATCAGTGTCTACTAAATAAAACGCCTAACCACGGTCCAGTGTCCCTTCATTAGCCGGCCATCAGATCTGGCTCGGGGTAGTGGGATCGATAAAGCAGTGCCACTTCTTTTTTTATTTACCAAGTAACACATTTCTTGTAGCTGCTTTAAACTGCGCCGCTGTTTAACTGCTTTATTCAGCCTCTGTATGAGACCATCTGGTCCCCTGTCCTGTAAGTCTCTTCTAAAGCCCAGGCCTGACAAGCAAGAGATATGTCAGTGCAGTCCTCAGCACAAAGCAACATCTGCCATGCCTGACGCCCACTATTGTATGGCCATTTAATCTGTCCCCCTCCTCCCCTTAACGGCGCACAACAGTTCCTGGTATTATGTTTTGCCACTCAATTAGCATTATCATCCCGCTGAAATAGAAGCCAATTTACCTTTAATGACGTGATTGTTAGATGAGTGACAGCAGTCGGCGCTGCCACTATCGCTAGATAAACGGAGGCCTGCCCCTGTTTTCCTGACTGGTCGTGCCGAGGGCTGGGAAGTCAGAGCCAGCCAATCGCGATGGCCTGTCTTCACCCCTTCGCCACCAACATTGTTTCCTCCGGTTCATAGAGGCAGTGTGCTGGAAAATTGAGTCCAGATTCATTAGGTTTTCAGTGTGCCGCTCGAGTCAGTTAAATTGATACATTTCCTAACAAAATTGAAGTGCTTTTGTGGTGCCTGCGGATGGCTGGTGACCCCACTCGGCCCACTGAGCAGCCGAAGCAAGCTGATGGATCCATTAGACCGCTTAGACTGCTTATTCCTCTCTCTCCATCTCTGACTGACACTGTAAATCTGAACCAATTTCAGACTCTAATCACCATTACAAACCCCTTCCACTGTCCATTTGTTACTCTGCAATTCGAATACACTACCTAGATTGGTTCAGAAATACCAGTTTAGAGGGGCCCTCCTGCTTTCCCATGGTTAAATGGCTCATGACTGGTCCCTTTTCTCAGCTGAAGCAGAAAAGCAGTGGCTACTGGAGGAGGGAGAGGAGGTGGCAGGGAGGAGGGGGGGGGTTGGATAACATACAGTGAAACAAAAGGGCCTTGAACAATTCCCAAAAGATAAACTGGAATTAAGAAAAATGACAGATAAATGAATAAATACGAGGGGAAAAATAGGAAGTGTGAAATTCGGTGAGATGACAGACAGGCCTCAAGGCCACACTGCCGGCTGTGGTGGAAGGGTGTCCCTTGAATAACAATCACTGTTACACCTCCAAAACATTTCCTCATCCACTAGCCATTTTTACCCAAGCTTTTATCTGCTCAGTCAACCGCACAGCACTAGCGAAGCGGCTGGAGGATATTATTTCCCTGTTGGCCCCAGTCATATAACTCTGCTTAATATGCACTCTATAATTTAAGAAACTTGAATTATAACCCGAATACGCCTTGCTTTATATTATCTATCTAACCTTCAACTTTGTTCAACTTTGAATTAGTGACTCCGAACATTTTCACATAACAGGTAAAAATGCTCCAAAAGTAAAGCCTCGCATGCATTATTTATGCACTTAAATCATAGCAGTTCAGTTGAAGGGCTTATATTGAAAACCGGTGAGCTCACCCGTCAGTCTCTACATCTAATTAACTGCTGCACCTCATATCCTCTAAGTGCAGTGGAAACACATTTTAATTGATATTGAGATGTTTATGCCCTTAGAAAGTAATTAAGATTTTCAATTAATCCTGTCTTATTTCTGGACATCTTGGTTCTGTGTCCTTGAGCGTCCAGCGATTAATTCCCCAAACCTCCTCCAAATGAGGGAACTTCAATTACTTTGCACTGAATCGCAACCCTGTGAGTGACCTCATCTGAGGCTGCATCATCATTTAAATTAAAGGCAATACAAACCCAATTAATGTAATATAAGGCTGGTGGAAATTACCGGTAGCTGAATGGATGTTTTGGTACATCCTACAAAAGGCGCGAGTGAACTGGGGAGCCTCCTTTATGTCTCCGCAGGGTGAGAAGCAAAGCTTTTAAAAAACCCAGCTGCTTTTAGGTTATCAATAGTTCTATAGCAATCAATTAAAACAGCCTCCGCACAGAAAGTTCCCTTTGGGAGAAGGAAAGCAGCATGTGCCTTTAACGCTGACCTCCTCCCGCTCCCCCGTGTCTCCATTTGCTTGCTTACTCTATTACATTCAAACATGCACACATGCCACTATAAATATGTTTGCTCACCCATAGGAGAAAAAAAAAGGAGACACACACTTTATCAATCAACTCAAAAAAACGTTTGTTTCCTCTCTCCCAGATACACGCCTCGCCGATAAGGGTAAAAAGTGAGGCCCGATATGAAAACATAATCCATCTTCTACAGAATTTTTTATACCTTTGGAATTGCAACTCCCCAAACCTCAAGTGTGTACATACAATGTGACAACACTCCGACTGTCCAAACCTCTATTGTCATGCCAAGAATAAATAATAATTTCACTTGCTGCCCTTGCACTGCTGTTTTGCTCACACATAGAATCACCTGCCCATCTAGGCAACAAAAAGCCTGCTTGGGGATTATGGTGACATAATCTTAGCAGTGGCCTGTGAGTCGGGGGCTGAATGGGTTTGAACCCTCTATGCCACGCTGAGATAACATTTGTCACCGGGGTTCCTAGGCGCCCTATTCATAGATTAGTGGACTGTCGCCTTTTCAGAATGTGAAATGGCTTTGGCACTGCTGCATGTTTATTTTTCAAAACCTGTGCCTCCGAGGATGAGGAGAGCATCTTGTCCTTTTCTTGAGAGCACCACCACTTGGCCTCGTGCGAGCACACAGGAATCAGCGGCCTCTGTTGTCTACGTGAATCTGTGAGGACAGCGAGGAATAGTGTTACATAGCATTGTCGCCTAGCAGACCTCCTGAGATAAAACATGATATGATTCAAAGTGTGATCATTTCACACATTTCTAAGTAGAATAGCCTGATTTCTGTTTGCCTATTTTTGTTCTTTAAACCCAGAAGCACAGCGCAGTCGACAGAGTGAAGTGTAGGCATTTTATGTTTCTGCAAACCCTGGGTACGTTCAAATTTGTATGAGCCACATATATCATATCAACATTTATATAAAGCATGACATATCAGGGTCACATTTCGTGTATAGAAGCTGACCTTTAGGTCATGTGGAGGAGATGGTGGTGGCATTACAGCCAAGCTAGAACTGTACTGTTTCAAGACCGCGTTTCAACTTTTGTAAGCTCGAAACCACTGGATTTTATAAGAGGCAGCTGCACATTACCCAACTGTGTTAACGACAATGCAACCGTACATTTTATATGAGACGTTTGTGGCGACAAACATCATCTTTTCCTGAAGTGTTTTTTGTGCCCAAACCTAACCAGATCATAAGCACAGCGCTGTCAGAACATTAAAAAATATACCTAAAGAAACATGATGTTAATAAAGATAAAGTTAAATCTAAAGAAATTTAAAGTTTCAAGATATTTGTAGTTTAAATGTTGCTGACATCTATTCTGGCAACTGGATTGGGCCATTGCTCAAGCAAATAACAACAAATAATGACATTCAAAGAAACACTTACTCACCCATGACTAATACCACTCTGTCCTTTAAATAGGAAGCTACAGCTAGCAACTGGTTAGCTTAACATAAATACCAGAATCAGGGGGGAACAGTTAATAAGGTAAGAATGAGCCATTAGTCACTATTGTGTAGCTATCAAAGGCGCTACCGAAGCACACAACACATAAAATCAGTACAGCAGGATTAGACAGGTCGAATGATCGTCTTTAACTATATATCTTTAAACATTACAGTCACGACAGAAAATGACAACAGAAATAAAGACGTTTATTTTATGTTTCTCCACAACGCAAGCCAACGGCCAGTTTTCAACTCTGAAGTGACTTTTGCTCTAAGCGACATCGCAGTGATTTTGGTCAAAACAATAAAATGGTGTATTTTTTATTTTTACACTTTGGTTGTTGTACAGATTAAACAACAGATAAATAATGTGTTATTTAGTGAGCTGTTGATATACTGGTAGGTCATTTTGTTACTTTTGGACGGAGCCAGGCGGTTTCCATCTGTTTCCAATCTAAATGCTACGCTAAGCTAACCAGCTGCTGGCTGTGGTCTCATATTAACCGACAAACAGACAGATCGATCGATCTTATAGTCTTACTCTCTGCCGGAAAGCGAATGAGCATCCCTTTAAGCTGTCTTCCTTTAGACAATGAGCTTTACATTTCCCTCCTGTCACGGCAGCATCAAGTCGGTATGAGCCATGAGTGATTGGTTACTTATTTATTGAAATTCATTCTGAGCAGGAAGATTTGGGGATGTTTCGCCGCTGCAACATCTCCGCTATCCCTCTCTGAACATCCACAGTGTATTATTTGAGCACGCTTCAAGGGGTCTTTAATCAGCCCGAGCGGGCCCCACAGTTAGCATTTAAAGCGAATCTTTGCATCACAAAAGGGTGGGATGTGTAAATGAGATGTGACATTTTATTTGTGCGTGGCTATGCAGCAAATAAATAAATATCAGGCCATGACAGACAGAGACTGCTGGGAAAATCTCCCCTACACTGCACTCACTGGTTAACTGTCACACCATTAAATTGACTTTCACGTTGACATGTTGCCTTCCGATTGGTTAGCAGATGTAAAAAGAAGGGAACACTTGCCAAACAGTTTCCAAGAGCATGAAATTGATATTGTGAATCACATGTGACAGTGACTCTTCTGCCCTATAATTGATCTACATTAAGGCTACAAGGCTTCAGACTGTGATTGGAAAACGGGGCACATCATGAGGCTCTGTGTATCCCCGGCTGGCAGCCAGAGGAGTTTATTCTTGCACTGGAAAGATTACATCTTCAATTTTACCTGGGGTGTATAGACCTCAGTGGGCCAGCAGATATCTCTCTATAAGTGGGACCTTACTTATTGCTCTTTCAAGTGGTAGATCTATCCATTCACTCTAATTAAATTGAGGTTTTTAATCTGGTTCCTCTAATCCAGAGTCAAGTGTGTTGGGACTTGGATGATGTGATTTGAAAGGGAATACTCTTGATTCGCTGAAACACTGTTATCTCTTCCCTACTATTGAAATAAATTTGAAAATGAGGTTTGTGCACTTAAGCACCACACACTCAGCCGGCCTGAGCTGGGTGCTTTGGCGTACAATGTATTCCGAGTAAAGCAGACGGATATAAGGAAAAGTAAAAGCTCTAAATCAGCACATGCCATCTTTTTTCTTACCCTTTTTTTTTTTTTAAAACTGAAATGAAATTACAGGAGAAGGGGCTAAAACCAGATCTCAGCAGGGCCCCAAAATAACATTGCTTTTTTACATTTTTTTTATTATTTATCTATTTATTTTTTGGCCAAACAAACATGGCATTATCATGTTGCGGAAACCTTATCATATGTGCCAGATTGGTGGGAATGCTAAATCAGAATTCCTGGCCAACCAGTGAATTTTAGTGCCAAATCCGTCCTGGAGAACGTTAAGTAAGTAAGTAAACAAATAAATAAATAAATGAATAAATAAATAATGAGTTAGATCTGTAAGTTGAAGATGACCTCTCAATGCAATTCTAGCATCCAAGTGGGTAAAGGTAAGCCCCCCATCTCAAAAAAGCAGCAAAGCATCCATCGCTTCACCATATAACCTCTCTGCTGGGGGAATTCATGCAGTTTGGTCTTTAAGATCCAGATCAGGACGAGGCTTGATAAAGCTTGTTCTAGCTGGGTATCCAGAGATAGGGGTCTTACCTATGAGTCATTTTCAGCATGATCACCCTTATCTGCGTTGAGCTGGGCTCCCCTGGCTACTCGGAGGCCTCCGTTTAACCCGGGCCCACACCAAACACAAAAAACCACTCGCAGCCAAAGATGCTTGTTTGTCAGGGATTAAAGGTATTTTCCCTGCCTCTGTCGCTGCATCCTTATTTTGGCAACGGCAGCTCTCTAATTCAGGTCATGGTGCCATCGCTCTCATCAACAAACTGCAGGCCACCTTCCAAGTTACACTGGCTCACATAAACCTGTGCAAATCACGTTGAACAAATATCAGGGCAGCCAACTGCCCCGGTGAGAAAAATAAAATGTTTGAAATTAAAAATAAAAGTTTAATGGTCGACATTCGGCCGTAATGTGTGTTGAAATCATGAGAAAATGAAAAAATCTGGGGTTGGGATCAAAGCTATGGGAGAAATGTTGCAGGGATAGGGCTGAGAAGAATGGGACAATGAATATATTTTAGGCAATTACCTCCGAGAGCAGAGTTCCATAATTTATGCCTGCCAAGATAAAAGTAATCCACAACACAGAAACTAAAGAGCTGATCTCATAATGGATATTTTAATCAAGTCCCTCAAAAAGAAAGAAGAGGCTATTAAATTCCAATTTTAATTTATGAATAAAGAAACGATTCTGCACCTCGGTGAAATTACCAAAGGCGTGCTGCACGATCACACGGTGACCTTAAACAAGCTCTTTGTAAATATGTATCGTGATGTGTTTGTTTTAAAGAGAGTATTTGTCGGCCCATCATCTGCTGACACTGTTATTCAGGAAAGGAGTGAATTATGAAATAGAGCTTTCCTAAAATGGGATTCATCAATATTTCATAGGGGTTTAAGGGACGCTGTGAGGCCCGGTATAGGTTGAAGTGTTGTCTCTAACAATATGTGTAGTATATTTACATTTCCTCCTCATGGGAACGCGTATGCTTGTAGGGCCACCATCCCCAAAAGGAATATCGCAGTAAACTAATCATGACGCTCTGACACCATCGTCTCTCTCCGTGTTTCCCAAAGTGGAATACTCTCCTCCAGACTAATTGCCAGCGCTGCGCACATCCACTGAGACATCACTCAACATGTCTTTATACCACTTTATTAACATTTATGATAAGAAAAAAAGAAAAGGATTATAATTCCAGAGCTTTCTTACTTATTTTTTTTGCACACTCATCTGGCAGTGTCATCTCATTTTCTGGCCTTGATTTCGATAACAGACAAACACCGATTCTGCGACCCCGATTCCGTCTATTTAGAAATAACATACATTACAGCTAAAATGGCCTAAATGGATGTCTAAACGGCGTCTCGTAAACAAACAGCAGCAGGGTGGGAATGGTCTTTGCTTTGGAGCAAAAGCACGACACTCTGGGGGGTTTGCGGATGGAATCTCCATAGTGACAGGATGTGATCAGAGACGTCCCCGCTGAAATCTATCCAGGTTACGCGATACCCACCGCAAAGGGGACTGAATTTTTTTTTAAAGAAAAAACGCGTGGCTGTTGACCTTAAATGCATCTACCCTACGAAAAAAAAAAAAAAAGCAATTCTGGCAAAGACGCAACAAAGGCAAGACCTTGGAGAAAACAGAGGGAGGGGGAAGAGAGAAGAGGAGGGAGGGATAGGATGTGTGCTGGTGTGTATTTGTCCATGTGAGGCCATGAGGGAAAAATAAATGGGGAGATGGGGGCTAAAAAGAAGGGAGATGACAGAGGAAGCGAAGGAAGTATTGGGGTCACACTGATGGCCACTGAATTGTGTTGTGAATTGAATGAACTCATCTTTAAAAGACTTCTGTGTATTTTCCTCCCTTTATTGAGAGAATAGCCATATTAACATCCTGTTCTCTTTGCGAAACAAAGCCATATCCGATGATGATTGGGTTTGGGAAACGCTCTGATGGAAAAATAGAGCCCATTGCATCCACATCACCATCTCACACCGCATTGGCATATGCGGCTCACTGCTTCCCACTTTTGGCCAAAATTGAAGAGCTTGCACAGAGGAAAATAAATAGATGGTTGAATAGCAATGGCCTCTGCCACTGAACCTTTTATCAGTGGGAATCTAACAGCCGTGCCGTTTCAGAATTTCAGTTTAGCTTCCGATTACGGTATGTCCCGGCATTTTATTCCCTACATCTCTATGCTTCATAGCCTTCAAACACTTCTCGGTAACTGCCTATTATCCAACAGTTCCACTCCACTGACCCTGCCAATAAAACTTTTCATATCCTTATAAATGAACTCAATTGCCACGTTCTAAACATTTACACTGCACTAACAGATCATCTCCACACCTTGGAATTGGGTAAATTCCCTTTTCCTTATGAATATATAGGAGGAGATTAGAGATATGATAGCTTTTCAGATTGCTGCACCCAGTGAAATTAGTTTAGTGAGCATTTACAGACTAAATTGGAACCATTAAATAGCGGATTGAATTGATGGCACATTCATTGTCTCTCCATCGGTATCACTGTAAAATCAATTAGCCGTCACTTTTCCATTCTCAATAAAGTATGATTGTCAGCCACGGATGAATAAAGAAGACCCTGACAGCCACTCAGACCAGAACACCATGTGAAAACAAATCTGTGTGTAGGCCAGGGGCTGGCAAATGTGACCTGTAATTGTGCGAAAAGCCACAATTGACTTCATCAAAAGGCCACTGTGCATAGGATGGGTCATTAGTTTAAAAATGTACCACATCAAAGTGATGCGGAGAAACAGGAAAAGCTGCAACAATTGTTTCAGTGTGGCGATAAGTAAAGAATGCATATTGAATTTGTCTTATTCATGCAGAAATGTTCAACATATTATAATTTTTATTATAAAAAAAAGGATTATGTATATACAGTCTCACAATGTAAGATAGCTTTGCGATACTGTTACAGACATATGAACGAAACATTTGTGTCTGTTAAAGGGTTCCCGAGTCATTATGGATTGTCAGAAATGAATACAGCAACACATAAATGTCTATAATTTAAAATGGATGTAGCACGATGTTGACTGAGACATGCTGTAAAAACACATGTTCGTTATGTAACATATGAACGTATCCCCGCATCTGTCACAGAATAAAATCTACAGCATCTGTGTTCATGGACACTCATTTTAAAGTGTTGGCACATTTCTTTGACTGATTGAAACTCTACAATTATAAACCATGCTAGAACGTCCAGCACCAGTCTGCAGTGGTCAGGCAGGGCTGTTTCTAGCTTTTTGGGGGGCCCTATGCCAGTTGTTGTTAAGCCCCTACTTTGGGAAACTATGGGGTGATTTTAATCCCTGTAAGGCATGAATTTAACATTTAAATTCATCTACATAGTGCAAATCAAGAGGAAAGTTTAGATGTGTGAAAAACACGTATCTTTATTAAATAGCCTAAATCACTCGGGTCTGACATTTTAAGTTGACCCCAGCTATTTAAACCAACAAAAAATGATAATAAATGAGAACACTGGTTCTCCACTTCATAAGGAAACTTTACAGCATTTACAGAATCTGCATTATAACATCAGCCAAATGTTCATGAATAAGACAGATGCTGCATTTTCCCTAAAATATATAGATATATATATATAGCAATGTGTTAAGGAATAAAAAGAAAACTAGCTGACTAATGATGAAAAAATTATCTTTCCCATCCAAAAAAAATGTAACACCTGTGTTTAAAGTCTGTACAACAAAAGTTAGTTTTTGTGAAGGTTAGAAAAAGACATTTCCTGTCACAAAATGTAAAAAATCACTTTGGTTAAGGTTAGGGAAAGATCGTCATTAATTCATGTTAATTAAAAGAAAGTTGGGACATAAATTTCCCATTTTAAAACTCATGCTTTTGATTAAACCTTGTCACTATTTCTCTGACTGCATGATACTAGGTTGGTCATATAACACATGCCGTCATGGGTCATATGAGTATTGCAACATTACACCACACATGCACATGAAATATTGGACCATGCTGGTTTTTTCTGTCATTCAATATTCGACTTCTTGTTTTCTTTATCAATGAGTGGAACGTCCTTTAACCAAACACTCTGTTTGTATAATACATTAATTGCCAGTCAGCTGTTGGGTTTCGGTTGCAAATCAAACAGCATTATGTCTGTCAATTTGCCAGAGGCACTGCTAAGTGTCCTCTGAGATCAAGACTTTCATCTAATTTTTTTTCCTCTAATGAAATCAAATAGGGTCTCCCAATATCCCTCATCACAATGCTTTGTGCAATGTCTGCACTGAGAGCCTCTGCTACAGCAGCTGAAGTCCCCCCCCTCTTTATTTTCTCTGTATAGAGTAACATATGAACATGCATATGAAAATTACCAGAGGCAGCAGCATCACATATGGTATTATGCCATAGATGGCACAATGAAACAATGCCAGTTTTTCATTAAAGCGTTTTTTGTCAAACTGATAGAACAGCTGAAGCTTTTTGGTTTTTGGATAAGCCAACAGCCTGATGGACTGCAACACTGTGACTTTTAAGACCTGCCAAAAAATTACTAGTCAGGGCTCCAAAGCACTGATGCTAATGCTAATGCAGTGTACCAACAATATTGTGATCTCAAGATTTGCTCCAAAGTTGCCTTTTGTAAATAAACAAAAGCTTTTACACGAAATTCCCTCATTTTAAAAGTGCGGCAGCAATATTGTTCAACCTTGTTGAGTTAAACCCCGATCACAGAAAATGCTCGTGTTCACTCCCACATTTCTACTGCAAATAAAAAGAAGAATTTTTTTAAAAAAAAACGCGTTTTGCCAAAGCCAACAGAAATTCAAAGGTTTTCATCGCAATATAAGTCTCTTCAGTGTCATGAAGGAAATCATAATATGAAGCTGAAAATGCAAGCCATGCTTGGTAGATATGTGCCAAAGCTTTTACAGGTATTAAATTCACTGTCAGGACCACATTGCTGTAATTTTCTAAAAAATTAATGAATCCTCATCTCCCTGCCGCAATTACTCTGGTGCGCATTGTGCTGGCAGAGGATTGGTTATCTCCACACATAGTAAAGGGCTTTGAGATGCTCAGATGAAAGGTGAGATGGAAATGCGATCGGGTATTATTGCTTCATGTTATCAACACTTCAGCTTCCAGTGTATGTACTGATACATTGTAGATGCTCATCTCGGAGGTAAATACTTTGATTTCATGAATACATATGGTCGTTCACAAAAGGCAGGGTAAGAATTCAATCTATATCAATCTGATTCAGCGACTATTCCAGGCCCCTTAGAAAGAGAATGAAGGGATCCGCCGCGCCAGCCTTCAGATATGAGCTCAGTGTTTGGTTAGAGCAAAGAGGGAAGGTATAATAAACCGCCTGTGTGTTTTTGCAGTCGGCCAATAGCTGCTGAGCTCCCAGGTATGGTGTGAGATTGACAATGTTTAAGGAGACAGGCCGAGCGGCGTCAGGGTCAGAGGATGTCCCAGGTACCAGATCAACCTTTAGACAAGCACAGGAGCTCTTTAATGTTCGGGAACTAGCGGAAGGTGAGAAAAGCTTACAGGGGGCTTTCTCATGAACCGGGCTGACCTGGGGGAGAGGCTGTAGGGGAGGCCTGGGGCTCCAGTGGAAAAATAGACAGCTGATGTTTGGTAGCAGGTGGGGCGCTGCTCTGTCCACAGGTGCTGCACAGATGCCTCCGAAACAGAGCAAGCGCTGGTTATCCGGGGACGCAGGGACCCGCCGGAGTCTCCTGATTCCGTCTCACCAGCAGCCCTCGCATCTGCTCAGCCATTCTCTAGGAGTAATTACACATGGCACCGGGTGGGCACATGATGGATGCTGGGAAACAAGGACAGGAAATCTGACATGGATTTCTCTTTAAGGTTCAATGGCAACAAATTAAGATCCTCTCTCTCTCTCTCTCTCTCTTTTTTTCTTATTTTCATCATAATCTAAATGACGTTTTGAATGTAGAAGTGAGGTCAGGCCCGGCCGTTTCTCTTCCAAAGAGATTTTTCCAAGATGTTCGGCATTTCAAAGCCATAATGGAGAATAAATGAAATGTATGAAGAAATGCTGTCCAATTGGTGTCATAATTGCTATTTGGAGGATTCATAATTACAGAGTGCAGCCATCAGATAAAGGAGTGCAGATAAAAAGGAGTTGGGCGGGTAATGGAAATCTGTTTGGAGAGGAATAGTTTCTAATAAGTAATTTTGCCTAATAAACTATAACCGATTTAATCTCCACCTTATCAGGCCAAGATTTCACCACTTTCCTTTTTAATTGGCTATTTTGTAATCCCGATTCCCAACAGAGCGGATGGTCTGTCTCCCTCTCCTGAGACTTAGCATGAAATCAGTTTAAAACACTGTGTCAATCTCATTCTGAAGTGGCCATCTGGCCAGTGTACAGAAGCTGGGGATGGAACGCTGAACCATGGGGTCTCTGTGAGGCAATCATCAGCAGATTTACACAATGTGTTAATGCAAATTTAATAGAGACTTCCTGTCAGCCACTTTAATCTTCCATGTGTTCTCAGCGCTGGCCCTGACCAAAAACCCACAGCACAACAGGAAAAGATGCTCACCGACAACATATTAAGCCGCCGCACATTCATGGCTCTTTTTCTCTATTTACATCTCATTTCCGTGTGTTTAATCATTCGTAGATCAGCTGTGGCGGTGAACAACATTTCATGTGAAAATATAGCAACAGCAAAACATCGTTTTTTGATGGGATGTGGCGGAAATTCAGTCGCTCCCTCACTCGACTAAAAGCTTCATAGATTCTTAATGTCGCCCAACAACACAAACGCTCAATAAAGTGGTAATGTACTTTATGTGCTGTTGAGTTCTGTTGCCCAATTTCAGGTTTTTAAAAGCAGCGACTTGATGGATTTAAGATGGGGATGTGAGTGCCAACATAACTGATCCTCAGACATGGAGTTTTACATGGATGTTAATGCTTTAAAATGGATTTTAGCTTACGACTCAAATCATTTTCAATCCACGGGACAAGCAAACATCCAAGTCTGGTGCTTTTAAAATGTAAGTAACAGTGGTAGACATAGATTACACTTTATTCAGTGCTGATAGAAGACTCACAGTATGCACTGGCACATCCAGAAGAGCCTTGAATTATACTTCTGCTGGAAGCCAGACTTGTACAGCAGAAGTAGCTCGCTCTTGTGCCCAAGACACCAAACAATATAACAAATATTTCCTACTTTTAGACAACGGCACTGCACTACTCTAGCTCCTGCCATCAGTGGTTTTCAAGTCAGTATAGTCTCATTCAATTTAGACATTCAGCCTTTTAATGAATTACATTTTATAGGTTGTGTTTCATAATTGCTTCCAAAACCCGACGCAGGAATTCCACTGGAACTCTGCTGCGCGGACCCTGAGCAGTAATTTTCTAGGTTGGTTTACAAAAATATGTCTATTCCCTCTATTCATTAAAGTGGAATATATCATGCAGGGCCATAGCTAAGAAATCTAGGACCTTGAAAGAATATTGCTCTGGGCCCTGCTTAATTAATTCATACACCCTACGAAGATTTTTACGGTCTCTCTCCAGCTGTGGGCCCCGAATATTATCCCCACCTTTCACTCTACTCTGTTTGTATTGGCTTTCACAATATTTAATTTCAATTAGGCAAATTCCGCATTTTGAATGTGTGCAGAATAAAAACAAACAGTTAAACGTAATAGAAATACCACAATTTCTACTGCCAAGAAATATCTTCTTTTTTTTTTTTAAATAATCATGTTTAGATACCACACAGTACTAACTCTGAGAGGCTTTTGAGAAGAGTCCTTTTGCTTAAGTAATATTATTTAACACCAGTAGTTTTGCTTGTAATTGAGTAATATTTCAGTGTATCAGTGTAACTATACTAGTGCAGACTTTCAGTACTCTTTCCACCAATGGAAAAAAAAAAGCCAATCACTTGTGAAAATGTGCCGTTCTAATAGGACATTATTTTATTTTCACATGTTTAACTTTTGGTTCACATGTGGAAATATCCAATCACATGTGAAAGTGTTGAATTCATATGTGTCGAAGTGAATCTGATGTTATTACATGTGCCATGTTTTGTTTCTCCACATGTAAATTCTAATCCACATGTGAGAAAAAGCAACTCGCTTATTAATCTATGCAGTTCGCATGTGAAAAAGTTCATGCAACATTACTGAAATTGTGGAACTCACATGAAAAAGCACATTTCGTGGGATTTCATGTGCTGTGTTTTATATCATGGAAATTTGGATCTACATGTGAAAATGTCCAGTTCACATGTGAAATTGTCCAGTTTGGAAGTGTGATTTGCACATCTGAATAGGCAAATTTCACATCTGACATTTTCGTAGGTGATATGCCTTTTTTTAACCTTTCAACAGTCAACAGAAAACGAAAAAACTAATAATAAAAGTGTCATTCCAGGCCACGGGACCTCTCTTCACTTTCTAATCATGTGCCGTCATCAGATAATATCCTTAACTGTACTTCATTGTTCCAGATTATCAGAAGTTTATGACTGTGTAACATTTGTCTGGACACATCAACATCAGAGATAGAAAGATCATCCCAGCGTAGCTGAGCATCTCTTGGACAGAAAACAAGGAAGTGCTGTACAGCCTGAGGGCGCCTCGATGGATGAGGCACGGCTTTATTGTAGCAGTGCTTCTCTTCCAACACTATAATATGCAGTCTGATCACCAGAGAATTATACTGGCTGCTCTCTTGGTGACCTTTTTGCATTTTTCCACTTCATTCTCTATGGAGGGGTACATCAGTGTGACATCACAGATTACAGAGTGTGGAAAATCCTCTCTTGTTTCACGTTATTGCAGAAATTCGGTGGATTCGGTTCCTTGAAGTGTCCTGAGATGTACTGCAGCAATAACACATTTCAGAGCTGAATGCTGGTGCAGTCTGTGAAGCACAGAGGGCTATAAAAGGCAGACACCGCCCTGGAAAAATCAGGAACAATTCAACTTCTTGTATTTTGTTATAGTTTGTCTGATTGTTTTCTTTGTTTGGTTATGGTGGCGAGACATCGAAGCAATGACTTACTAACTTTATATGACTTCTGTCAGCCTCAGCGCTGTAACAAATGTTGGCTATGCACATTTCCGCAAAGCAAAGATATATTGAAACTTTATATTTCTTTATGCTGCAACAGTAAATGTTTTATTCAGCTTCAGTTTTCAGTTGTATTTTCTGCTCATAGTCGGCTAGGTTTAGACACAAAAAACACTCGGTGGGGGTTGAGAAATGGATTCATCCACTTATACTTGTCCTAAATGCTTTAGAAATAATTTAACTCCATTGTATAAAGTTGTATTTACTGACCTTTTCTGGCTTCTGTTCCCCTGAGCTCGTCTGACTGCTTTTTATCACAAAGTGACCAGTAACCAGGAAACAACCTTAAAGAGTTTTACTCGTGTTCAACTATTGCTTTGTATCAAAAATTAGAGGAAATTAAAAAAGACACATCCCAGGACTGATGATGATTAGAAAATGCACCTTTATACAGAATCCATAGAAATCTTAACAATTTGTAGTAGGTATAAAATACGATAGAAACAGCTTCTACTATATTAAACGTGTGAGGTTTCTGTCCTCAGCTAATGTCTTTCATTAATCATAATTAATTAGCCCGCCGCCCATCTCTTCTGTATTTGCTCATTTCACTTTTCTTGTGAGTTAAGAAAAGAGGAGTTGAAGTGGGAGATAACAGTGTTGCTCCTTAGCGAAAGGACATTTTGTGCCTTTGTTCACAGACAGTAAATAGACATTGTCTTGCCAAGTCCCTCTCTTTATTATTTGCTTTGCCCCTGTCAGGCCCTTTGTTGTTTCATAAAGCAGCTCCACAATGCTACTACACCAGTCACATATGCATCAGTGGTCTCCAGTGGGAGTATTGTTATGTAAATGCATCTTAATGAACTTCCCTGTGAAAGAGTGCACAGCCACTGGTGTTGGACATATATCAAGGCAGCAAGGGACATTATGTCCCTTTCTCTAAGTGCTGCATTATTGATATAAATGGAGCAAAACACACAAACTAAGAAGATATCTTTTACTTTAGCAATAGGAGGTAAATGCCCTTCAGTGACTAATGGTGCCTTTCATTCTACATTCATCATGTGTCACAGAGAGTTAAGCATCAGGAGTGAAGGACAGAAGACAAAAGATTTGTCACAGATGACAGTCCTGCTCACGTCCGACTGAGACTAAGGAACATTTCATCAACTTTCTTGAAACAATAAAACCGGTTAAACCGAAAATGACAACGTTCATTCTGATCAGTTAAACTATTAAACGCACTAAACGGTTTTGTCTCGACGCTCCAAACATTTTGAATTTCATTTTGTTTACACTCGTCGGACCTCTCGGCTTTTAGGCACCCGCCGATAGTTTTGGTCATGCTAAATTCTGAAGCAATTAAAACAGTCAGACGCACACAGAATGGCTTTTAACAGAATGACATTGTCATATCTGCATAATACAGGGGACTGAATTTGTATGAATGGCTAAAGAACAGGTAAATACAACCTTTGATTTCATTTTAGCTTGAGTGTTTTTTAACAAAAGAGACATGGCTGAAGAAAGAAAATGGATATCAAAATGGAAATTTCCCTGGCTGTTTAATTGGATGGCCACTTTTACTTAACTTATCTCTGCAGCCCAACTCATTCGCTGGAAGTGAGCATTTCCAATTAGAGAAAATAACTATTTCTTCTTGGTTCAAAGGCATGTCCTTTACTGTTGCATTTAGTTATGACGGTACGTACCAGTGTAAAGAAATGAGACACTCAGCGATGTCCTCTGTTAACCCCGCTGTCTGTCAAATGCTCTTGACAACACACATTTGCTTAAATCATTTCCCCAGGTTTATAAGACTCATCGTAATGCCATTCAGAAAAACACTCGTCTGAAAAAAAAAAATGTTCGATAACATAAAACATGTACTTATTTATGGCTCAGGAAAATGATTCTGGCACAAACAGCCACCCCGGAGAGCATCTCTAAGTAAGTCAATACGACATGAATCAAGATGAACGACATTTTAAATGGCACACCGTTACAATCTTAACACTATTGCAAGCTGAGTTAAGAACAAATGATTTCATCCTGTATAGCCTCGGAATAATGGAAACGGCTTCTACATTATTGCCCATTTTTTCCTGGAAGCTATAGAGACTGACATTAATCCCAACTGTCTGTAAAATTGAAGCAATAAAAACCACAAGCAGTGGCATCAAATTTTGCCATGGCAATGCTCCTCAAAAATATAGATCCGCAGACAAACAATGATATACTTGATTGTTTCAGTAAAGATTCCTGGACTCGGCGCATTCCCTTTGTTGTACATGAGAGAGACATTACACCAATGGTGGAATATGACCTCATTTGCTGCAAAGAGGAAATTTAATTAACAGAGCAAACAGCGTCTGCCAATATGCCTCCGTAGAGACTGCAGCGGATAAGAAATACCTTTCACAAGAACCTGCAATACTGCCTTAAGAATGGACCAACAGTTGGACACACGGCTGCAACCCTCTGTGAGCCTTTTAATTCACAGCCTTAATCGAGATCAGTGGAAGGGTACAGAATCCATACCATCACCAAGGCACAAAAGATAGCAAGGCCGTGAAAGCAGCATGGATGGAGTTAAGACATCCAGAGCCAACACAGTGTGATTCTGTACAAACTCGAACATCATATCGCAGATACAATCAGGCTTTTTCGTCTTAACTTGTAAAAACTGCTCATTTTTTACTTCATCGCTGTTCTTCTTTGCTGCTTTCGTTGTGCCAAATAAACTGAATATCCTCAAAGGAGCTATGTGTGGATTTTTTTAATCCAATATAGTTTGTATTGTGCCCAAACTTACTTTAATACACATAGTAAATGATGACTATGTTCACACTTAGCATCGGTGCTGTTAATCAAGGAGATAGACTTCATACACATGCTTTCACAAGCAGGGGATGTGATACAAACAAACATTCAGGAACAATAACAGATTTCCATTTCAGATGGTAAAATCCGGTATACAAATGGGCAACCTCAGCCCAAAATCAAAACACTAGACTCACACTCAAATTGATTGACAGGTCCTTCACAGCCCTTAAAATATTAAAAAGTGTTTCTCTCTCTCAAAAAAAAACAAAAGAACAAATTTAGCAATAAAGTTAAAGTCAAACATCGTAGGCGTACTGTAGGTGTATGGTTCTAGATTTTGCTGAAAGTGACCAAGCTGCCCACCAAATGTCATAACATTCTGATCCAAATGGTGCTGAATTCTGATTGGTGCAAAGAAGCATGGGACATCACCGCTTTCCATTTGAGCCCCGTCCATTTCAATCCAGTGAGAGAAACTCCGAGAAAACACACAGAACCAATCACCATGTCCATTTACAAACCCTGCATAACACACCACCTCATTCATCCGAAATGCATATTGGATGCCTTAAAGAGCCTGTTTGTGAGAAAGTGGATTTTGAGGCTAACACTGACACTTTGGGATTGTAGGTCAGGTCTGCCACGATCCCGAAGCGTCAGTTGAGAATGAGACTCAAAAATCAATTTTCTTACAAATTGGACCTTTCGTAAGTCATTGATCACAAAACTTTCTCAAATGCTAGGTTGGAGAATGTCAGACCACAGAATCAAAGAAAATAACAGCTCGAGTTAACCCAAAACTAGCGGTTTGTCCGAGACGTCGCTGTCAGACCATAGTGTTTAACTACGTGTCTTTAGATGTTACAGTTACAGCTAAAAATGACAGAAATTAACACGTTTGCAGATATCTCATATCTCCGCAATGCAAATGTAACACAAATAGTCTACCCAAAACTGACTGTTGTTGTTAGCAAGATGTCGCGGCTAACCAATCCGTAGGAAAAATGCTTAAACTTTGTCAGGAAAAACTGTGTTCGCGAACTTTCCAGGGTCAGGGCAGTGGTGAACACATCACAACTGAATCCAAGTTAATGTTTACGGATGCTACTAAAAACTAATTGACACCAGTAATATTTTGCAAATATAGCGCAACAATTTTGAATTAATGTTAATGTTAAAAAAACATATAAAATAGTCTTTAACAGAGATGTAGCTGTGGAACTCCAGAAATAGATTTAAAAACAGACATTTTCTTCCTGTCTGGCTGAATCGATGGCCACTTTTCCTCAATATTTGCCACTGTCACGTTAAAGTAAAGTGAACATACAGTCAGGTGTATATACACAGTATTGAACAAGGATGTTTGACTGAATTAATGCATCACCTCTGAGCTTTGCTAATGACTCTCAGAGCTGTCTCGACCTTTCTCCGCCTTTACAATGTGCTAACATCTCACAACTCGTGTGAAAAGAACACCTTCACATGGCAAGCGGCAATAGAGGTAGTGCTCTATTACCCATGTAGCCCATTCATGGTTATCATTACGCCTCTTTGTGCTCTGTCTGAGGCTTAAAACACTTCCAGAGAGGACCAGCTTTATTGAATTGCTGTTACCCTGATGGCTGAGTGGACTGATTTGTTTGCACTGGGAATTGTTCATATGCTATCAAGAAGGGAGAAAACACACACAGGGGCTGGTCCGCTTGGACAGGAGGAACATCATCTGTCAGAATAAAAAAAAAAAAAAGAACAATAGATAGCCACAGAAAAATGTCACTATAGTAATTTTTTTCTATTTATTATTTTTTATCTTTTACTCAGCAACATAATTGGTTTCTGAAACATTAAATTCCTAGCTAAAGTGAGCAGCATCCAAACTTCAGTAAACAATTTTAAGCCTAATTTGGTATGAGACATGACTGGCCCAGTGGCAGTGTGCAACTCCAATTATGATAAGGATTAAGCACATGCAATCAAAAGATAGAACAAGATAATGTGCAAAGATACATTTGGCAAGCAAGCAATTAATTGGGGAAGCATGACACCCTGCCTGCAGAAGATGAGGCAGAAGATGATGTTTCAACACTTCAACATTATTAATGGCAAAGACTACTGATTTCTCCCTGTTCCTGTGAATTGGCCGCAGTCATCACAGGAAAGGCTGTCTGTGTGATTTGGAGGAGCCAGACGGAGCTGTCAGGGAGTCCACTGCGTTTGGTGGTCCCTGTCTCTAACTGCTGTCTGTGCCTACTGAACCCAGGAGGCAGAAAATGACCGAGTTCACAGGTTGATTAATGAGTGTGCCGCCGCCGGTTGTCAAAATCTGACACTGATTGTGAAGCTTCAAGCCTTTTTTTTTTTTTTACGAGGCAGAAAATAAAATACCATATCCTTTGATGAATCAATTTAGTGCGGGAAAATTAATTATGACTCATACAGACTGACCACACATTTAAGCGGATAGATTCAAAGGCAAACGAAGTAGATCTGGAGGTTTTGGCTGATGGGAACCCATCACTGATCCTGACAGTCTGACTTTGCTCCTTGAGAAACTATCATGACGGATAGTATCCACTTCGTAAGAGCAATGGTTTCAGAGTGATAGTAGTGATGATAGCATATGTTGAATCTGTTTAGCTGCTGACTGTCCAACTGTTAGGAGCGATGATGAGATTAATTAGGAGGGGGATGGCTACTGAGGGAGAGATGAAGCTGTCATTATACAGTAGGTGTTGAGTAATGATGACTGCCTTGTCTTTATCCTCGGCGAGACTCTCTCCGCCACGCTTTTAACTCTGACCCAATTAATACCCCAGGTAAACAGGCTCTTGCCGTGGTCACGGGCTCATTCCTCCCGAGATTACCAGAGAAATGAAGCTGTACATTTTATCTGTGCATCATGGTTGGAAAGTCAACTTGACAGAACACGGGGCACTTGATAAACAGTCTATCTAGGGCACACACTGTATAGCAGGTCTCCCAGGGAGGGTAGACAAAGCCCAAGACACTACAGAGAAACCCAAAGCAAATTATCCTGACATGGATGAAACAATAGCAAATTGGACAAATGATATAATTTGAGTCGTATAGGCCCCAGCAGAGTCTAGTTGTTTCTTGCACTCGGAGGGATTTGGAAACAAGAATAGTGTTTGATGGTAAAGGTCAGGAAACAAAGGTGGTTTCTATAGCGGGAAGACACCCCTGTGAAACACCCGCCTCCACCGAATGTATTCATTATTTTCTTCCTGTTTTGTTATGTGCCACATATAAGAGGAATGCTGCTTTCATTATTCATGTGTTTCTTTTGGTATTTCCTCAAAATACAAAGAGATTTGAGGGATTGTCGAAAGGTGCCATCCCGGGAGGCTGGGCTGTCTCATATTTCAACACACTGTAAATAAAATCTGTATATGTCTGACACCACAGCCCAGTGGCCAGAATAAAATGTTGCCATTGTACATTTCTGTAAACCATGAATACATTAAATATGGATGTTTTATACATATCATATTAGCACATTAAAATTTATCAAGGTTGCAATGCTGATGACCACAGTTTGAGTTTCAACTTTTTTAAGGAGACCTCAGGACAATGGCCAGCCGTGATTGTGGCAACAAAAAACAGATATTTCAAGACAAAACATGATGTTTTACTAACCCTAATCAGGTGCTTTGTGCCTAAACATAACCAGAGCATAAGCACAGCAATGCCACAGAGAGGAAAAATTGAAAATTAATTGTAATGGAAAGTGAAACATAATGAAACGTTAAGTTTGAACTTATCTGTGGTTTGCAGAAATGTACTTTGCCAACATTTATTGTGGCGACTGGGTTGGCAAGAGAGGCCGCTGTTTGAGACGCCATGTCAACATTTGTAAGTGTGAAACCACCGAATATTTTTAACGTCATTTCGGGACATTTTCCAGCCGTGTCCGTGCCAACAAAACCAGACATTTCTGAAGAGACACTGGGACAATCTGGAGCCAAAAAACAGGTATTTATAACAAGCCGTTGGGACAATGTGACAGAAAACAAAAGCCAAAACATGATCTTTTTCTAACCTTAACCAAGTGTTTTTTCTGCCTAAACCTTACCAGACCATAGGCACAGCATGGTCGCAAGATACAACCGAAACAGCTGCAAACATAAAGAAATGTAAAGTTTCAACATGTCTGTGATTGGCAGAAGCGTACACTGCTCATCACCAGTGCTGCTACTTGATATGTTTCCCGTCATTCAGCTTCAATAAATATGTTAACATTTCTGCCTCTCCACATGTTCAGCTAATTAGACTTGATTAACCATGAGGGAATGAAGAGTGACAGAAATGTGACTTTCCACTTAAAAATCAATTACATTTTTTTTTGAGTCGGAGGAACAAATGTGTTAAATAAGTTCAGGGGGACAAAGGTCTCTGTGGGATTTAAAAGTCCTCAAATGGTCCATGGATGTCTCCTTGGTAAGGAGGAGGTAGGTTGGGGAAATCTTAGTCTAGACTGAGTGTGCACTTTTCAGCAGGAGGGAGCCACAGCGAGTCATTAATCACCCGCCACTGACACTGAAAACCTTCTGCCCCTCATAAGGGCAAAATAACCTCTAACAATGAGAGGAACTAAGTGGCCAGAGACAATGGGATATTGCGTGGTAGTTTATGTTCCTCTCATAAGCAGCCCAGCCAGCCTCAGAAGATGGAGCAGCCATTCGATGCGACGCCCTGAGTGTACACAGCAGCAGGGAGGAACATTACATAGTCGCCTCAGTGAAGCGGCCTACAGATTCAAAGTGCATAGTGGAACTTGTGTTGTTTCTCACAATGGAGCTGACCCTCGGCAGCATCATTACATGCACATTTGCAGCTGAAATACCAAAAACGAGTTATCGCAACAAGAAAACTGCTGAGTTTAATGACACGAAAAGTGTAGAACATTTCGCTTCAGCTAAAGTCTGCAGGCACATAACACAAGTCTTGTTTTGTCTTTTGATATATTGCCACAGACGAAATGCGTAAGATAAAAATATACATTTAAAACATTCCAGAAATTAACCAACATTATCAACATAATGTGAAGAAATAACAGTGTTGACATTATGTCAGAGAAGTTCTGTGCATTATGTGCAGAGACATCTGAAGTTAACATGGTAAGCAGCTAGACCCGGCCCGTTCTGTCTTGTAATACCACTTTACACCACAAGAGCTGATAGTCCAACAGCGTGGCCCCCCCAACATTACAGCTGGGAGATGTATGCAAGTTTAGTCTAGATTTCTTACAGTTCTAATCCTAAGAAATCGACAAAATGTCGAGCAATAAAATATCATTACATCTATTTTCTTTACTCAGCATAAAAATACAACCATGCACATTCTGAACTGAAATTCAGATAAATGAATTAAATACATAAATACAATAAATAGCAAGTAAGAAAGTTACGATAAAGAAAATAATTTGCTTTAGAAACACAATTCATTCAAACTTGACACAAACAAAATAAAACTCCCCAACACCAACTTGGTTTGTCCTGCCAGCATTCCAAAAATCACCTCTGCTTTGAACCAGAAAAACGAGATTTGTTCCCCTCAATAAGCTATATCAGTGAAAAAATCACAAGGTAATCAACACTGTGCACACTTGTGCGAGTAAAACCTTAAACACAATGTGTTTTTACGTTATTTTAAAGATTGGTCCCCCCCTCCATTCACCTCACAGTGGTTTGGTCCACTGCCAATCAACCTGAGCCTCGAACGCGTCAGCGCGAGTCCCTGGAGCGGTTTGTTGACGCTGGCTGACTAAAGTAAGTAACTACTTCTCAAAAGTTAGCTCAGAACAAATTATTATTTTCGCTTGTCACACAGGGTTAGATTTAAGCACGAAAAACACTTGGTGTGAGTCAGAAAAACATGGTGTTCTGGTTTAAACTTCCCGGTTTGGTCGCCACAAACACAGCTGCAAATGGCACAACTTCCTGTCAAAAATATGTGTTTCCGTCGCCACAAGCACGGTTAGAAAGTGTACCTTCACCAAAACCTGTAAGGTAAACATTGTAGAGCTGCTCCTGGATGTTAGCATGCTCACATAACTGATGGACTCTCTTTCACATAACTGCAGTTGACAGTATGACCAGATTTATTGTGATTTTTCATTGTTTTAGCACCTTTTCTGTGCCAAGTTGGCGGCCATGTTGGTGTTGGTGACTTGTGTCGAGCGAGATGATTTAGTTCACCGAGCAGTTTAACACAAACCTAAATAATTCTTATGAATTGACGAACATTATATGCGTAGTTCATGACACAAATCAAGTGGGATTGAACAATTATTTGTCTTTCTGCATTCACTACATAACAAAGTGTACATACGTTAACCACGTCACCGACGTTAACATGGCCGCCAACTTGCCTCAGAAAATATTCTAAATACGATGAAAATCACAATAAAACTGGCCATCATCGCTACTTTTTTCTCAGTCTTATATTTCATACGTTATATGACAGACATGGAAACTTATCTTTTGAATCAATTCATGGCACAATTCAAACAGAATAAAAAAATTGTTTGTCTCTCCCAATCGATTACTGTTCAATATGTTAAATTTAGTGGTTCACCGGAAAGGATGTGCCTCTATACAATACGTAGCCCATCATAAAATAAGCAAACAAGTGTATATACACAAAATGTGGAGCTGTTCCTTTAAGTACAGCAGTTTGACAAATCATTAATTCCACCAAATGGATGGCACTTAATTTTTCTTTTAATCATCACACTGCTATGTTTTAAAAACATCCAATTGTCTAAGATTACAAGACACTATTAAAGCATTTTATTTTTGTCTCACAACAGAGGTGAACGATATTGAATTTCAGCACTCTCATATTTATCATTTCCCTCACCAGTTAGGTCTGCGCTCATGAGCGCACACAGCTGTCACCGGAAAACAAAAGAGCTGAGCCTTTTCTGCTTCCTAAATTATGTTGTCAGTTCATCACACTGCACCTCTTCAGTGAAAATAAACTGGGAGGAAAAAAATGACAAATTTGACAGAGTGAGACACCAGGATGATTTTCATGGAAGATGTTGCAGTGCAGTGAAACCGAGTAAAGCTTATTTGATTATAAATCCTCAAACACACAGTTGCATGTAACCACAAGTCAATTCATTCTCTGCCAGCTGGAAAACGGTATCTCATTTAAATATTTGGTCATGTTTAGTGTTTCCCAGATTTTTTTTTTTTTTTGTGTAATTTTTGATTTGTATTTGTATTAGCCCTGTATTTATCCTAAATGTATGTTACAGGAATTTGGCACTCGAGGCCGTCTGAATGATTACAGCAAAAATCCCCTGAAAAATGGGACCTACAGCTATAACACACATTTGCATCCCGGATCTCATGAAGGCCTGAAGCTGATTGATTAATAGAGACAGAGCATGCCGAGCCATATCAGGGCCCCTGCACAGGTTAAGTGGTGCTAAGATTGTTTTATATAGTCTGTGATTAGAAGATGAGGAAGGAGAGTTTGATCCCTCAGACTTGTTGACCCTCTAATCACAGGGGGTCTTTTGATCCAACCTGCCCCAACAACTTCAATCAGGCACACTGCTGCGAGTTTGAAACTGGCAACAGGGAAAAGGAAACACTAACAGAGGAAAGAGAATTGGACGTGTCAGATCAGATAATGATATGAATACATATACAGGTATTGTTTCTAAAGATCTGCATTATATCATTTGCATTACAGCTGTTAGCTACACCCAGGAAAGTGTTAATTATAGCTTGACTGTCTGAATTGGCATTAAAAGTCACAGGGTATTATTGTGATGATCTAATGTTTAGGACACAACACAGCAGCTCAGATAACTGGAAACATTTTAACGTATTATCTCGTTTGTCCTTGTATACATTCCTAAAACATACTGTTTTAGAGAAGTCACTTGCAACTTTATATCTGTCCCATTTCAATATAAAAGTCAAGCCCTGTCACCAGAGTCAAACGTCAGCATTGTATATTTCTGCAAACAACAGATACGTTACATTTGTTCATTCATCCAAGATTGATGTGTCACATCAAGTCAGTTAGAGGAGGTGCTGATGGTGTAGTGACAGCGAGGCAAGATGCCAAACGAGAGACCATTATCTGAGCAGTGAACATTCGGAGGCAGGAAACCACTGGATATTTTTACAAGATGTCTGATATTTTTGCAGCTGAAAACGGAAACGTACAATGCCGGCATTTATTCTGGCAATAGACGATATTCATGCGGCAGCCATTTTTCTCATTGGGAAGCTCAAATGTTCTTTATTTCTGTGAATCTCACAAATCATTATTATTTACTGCTTCCTGATTGATCAGCAACTAAAAAGACAATAGACAGTGAAAGTCAGACCATATTTAAAAATAAAACGTCATATTTGATTACTGTAGTCAGAAAACATCTATCATTCGCAGTCAACCATTTCCTAGTTAACTAGCTAGTGTTATGATACCATTCCAAGATATGTGCACTGATATTTCAGAATGAATTTACACTTTTCTTACTGTCAAAAAGTAATGTTAGCTGGGAACTGATTGAGTGCTAACATTAGATGCTGTCTGGTGGAAAATAACGCGTCATCAAATGTGTTTGACCTTGAAACATGGCCTGATGTGCGTCCCAATTTTCACTGTATATTGACTTTTAGTTGCTGATCAAGCGGTGAAATGATATTTGTTTGTCAGTCGCCCCTTGTTTATACAACTTGCAACCTGGAGCACAACAGTATGAAATGAGCTTCCCACACTGTGATGTCAGAGGAACATGGCGTCACGTGAATATGCTCGGCTGGGTTGAAAAATCAAATGAATCCCTGTAGCAGGTGACATAAGAAATAAAATCCCAAGGAAAGCAATTCTGCTGGCAGTTTCTGAATTTTTATATTTGCACTTAAGTTACAGTGAAATACTCTAAATCCCAGAAATGAACACACACTTTTCTGAGAAACTAAGTCACTTTTAAAACTTATAGTGTTACATGAATGTGAAGTAGCATTTGTAGCTCAATAATACTGGTCCCACAGTGTTTACATGGGATAGTTGAACAGGAAAAACAAAGGTTTGAAGGTTTTTCTGTAATTTGCTTGGTGCAAAAACTCTCTCCGGACGGCAACATAATTATCTACATCATCAAAAGCAATTATGGATGCATAAATTGAATGCATGTCTACATCCCCATTGTCCCTTGCATATTTGTCCCTTGCACAGATAACACAGCATTATCATTACAATGGAGGGGGAATAATGGAGTTGCCCAGCTGGGGTTAAAGGGACATGACAATAAGTGTGACAAGCCTCAGTCAGATGCTGTGCACAGAAAAGGGAAAAAAAAAATAAAGCAACTTTTTATCCTATTCAAATGTGGGTTTGTAGAGTCAAATGAATCGCAGACATCATGGCTTCAGAGATGAGCTGCCATGCTAAACATAAACTTAGCACTTTTGATAATTAAAAAACACAACTTTAGGCACTTTGGCTCTTTGTTTGAAAGCCATGCCCTTACAGACATCTACCCAGAGGCTGATTGGACTAATTGTACCGTATCATGCTTTGGACAAAAGAGAAATGTAGGAGGAGGAGGAATGTAGGAGAGTAGAGATGTAAAGAAGACTAACACATTAATAAGCTTATTAGGCTGATATGTTTTAGTGTTATTCAATGAATTGGCCTCCAGGAAAACCACCAGCTACCTTGAGTTCGTCTTCGAGCTGTGACGAATCTGTTACTGCTCACTTTTGATTTATGTACTTTCACTTTCCAGTTTGGGTTCAGAATACAAATTTTAAGACATGCAAATTGATATATCATCTTTGCTTTACTCCCCAAATGCTTATACATAGTTTTGGACTCCCTAGAAGATTACATTTCAGTCATTTGAGTTCAAGAAAACAAGTCCTCCATACTTATGATGACCTTTGTCAGTCAGGAGTAAAGAAGGAAATAGTTGGAAGTAGTTGTCAGTCTTTCCTGTTTTCTTTTCTGCTTTGCCTGAACATAACCAACCAAATATTTTTGCAATTATGCTTTGTACTGGTTTTGGAAGGCCGGCCTGATGGGCATGTCAGATCATAAACTTTCATGTGTTCTCAAACAATGGATTTTCTGTTGAATTTGGAGGACTCTTGCAATTTTGGTAATGTAAGGCAATTACATCCTTCAGAAAATTAACCCTAGCAGTCAAAGTCAGTCTGAGATTTTCACACTCCAACCAGAAGAGCAATTAATTGTGGGAACTACAACAAGTGATGTTAGTCTGCAGTGTGATTACAACATCTTCGAAAACCCTTTACTCACTTTTGTGGATTCTCTAGGATTTATTTCTACTTTTGAGGTCAGAATAACTCGTCTGTCATTATCCAGAATGAGCACCGCAGGTCAGTCTGACAGCAACATTTGTCATTCTCCATGAGAAACCACAAACAGTTCTTAAGTCTATTTGCTTTGGTGTGCAATAAACAATTCACAGTACACAGACTCACACAAACTGCAGTTATTTTGCACAATAGGGACAGAAATATGCCAAACACAGCTACTGCTTACAAGAAAATGAGCAACATATTCAATATTTTGATAACAGAGAAGGAACACTAACTGTTTTCTATTAAATTAATAATTTTTAAGCCTCTTGAGAGTCTCAGAAATAATTCTACTCTTCTTTTATCAGAGGACCAAATTCCTCCACGGACCCTTAAAATAAAGAGCCCCAAACTGACTATTTTCAGACTAACTACAAATGATTTGTATGTAAATATTCAGACACGCTCCGGTGACTTCAAGTCAACTGTCTAATTATCTGTTGGTAGAATACTCCAAGCTTGAACGCTGGTTCTTTACATTTTCTGAAAAGATAGAAAGTGAAATGATCAACAACAAAAACATCATTTTGGAAATATTTAATATTTTCACTTGTCATTCCAAAGGTGGTATTTGTCAGACAGAAAGCAAAACTTGTGAGATGATGGATTGCCAAACATCAATTCATCCCCTGATTTAACATCCTTATTCTCAATCAACAGGAAGTGATAAACGTCTCCAAATGGTTCATCCTCATTATTATCATCACAGTCTGCAGCAGAGACTCATTTCGGGCCTTTTTCCTGAGCTGCAGTCGGCACACCAGGCCTTCTCCTCCTCAGCTGAGACTCTCTGAGAATCCCTGGCAGCTCATATATCAAGGGAGATCCTCACAGCAGCACTCCTCTTCCTTTTTCAATGCACAGGGTAAGTATTTTAATTAGTTGGCTAATTGTCTAAGTAATTGGAAGACAACTTAGCTCAAAGAGTAATCAATCTCTACAGGGCTGTGTTCTATCACATCAAAGGATCTGTAATTAACACTGCAAACCATGGGATGGTCTTTGACTGAGCTCGATAGCGTGGGGGCGTATGATCACAGATAACACTGAGGTTGAGGAGACGGATCTGGGAGGCCTCCAATGAGCACGAAGAGGTGTTATCATTTAGACACAAACAGAGTCAGACCCAAACACTTTAAAGGCAGAGACAGTCAGACCCTCATAGGCTGGCTGTGATGCAAGAGTTGCACTCTAAACAAAAGACAGATAAAGCCATTGGTTATTAAATACTGTGTGTAAGATTGTGTGTGTGTGTTTTTGTCTTGCACACATCTGAGACGCTTTTATGCTTTTAAATTCTGCAAAACCGTGTTTTTATTGTCAATAAGACAAATTCAATATGAATGTCTTGCTGCCGCGCTTGAATGTTCAAATGTGCATCCTCCCCTTAAATTTCCCCGTAGAATATCTGTTAGCTTGATTTTGACAACAGAATTGGCAATTCATTAAATGTTTTCATATACCGAGTATCAATTTCACTTTGAAGCAAAGCTCACGCCAGGCATTAAAAAAATTACACATTTGGGATGAACAAGACTAATCATGTCTCGGATTCATCCATTTGAGGCCCCTTAATTTCCCCATTGTAGAAAACAAGACGTATAATGAACAATTATATATAAAGTCAATTTCAGTGTTGTGCAGAAGACTTAATTAAAATTACTAATGAAAAAAAGGACTGCTTACAGTGTGGAAGTTTACTCATCAATTTCAAAATGAGCAAATGCCTCGTCTTCATGGACTGTAATGAAAATGACCTTAAATGGCAACATAGTCCATTTTTTTTGTTTACAAACAATCATCGTGGATAAAATTAGTAACCACAAACCCGTCTTGTTGTTCATTCTGAAAAGAATTTGACATAATTGGCCAAATTGTGGAAGCAAAACAGCAGCTAAACATCAATACCATTACATTATTGTGGGACAACGTATCATATTATCAATTAACAAATGTATTCAAAATGCTGAAATGAATGTCATGCTTGTGGCGGCAGCCTAAAATGGATAATTATGATGAAACATCCAGAGGAGAGCAGTCATTGGAAGACATGATATTCCCTGAAGTGATCCCCTCCCCCCTCTGGCCCAGCGCTCCCCGCCGCAAGGCACAATCCGCGCAGTGGCACTGACAGATTGACAAATAAGGTTAATAAGTACTTTCCACCTCTCCTAAAGGCTAATCAAATATTAATCCTTGAGGTGTGGTCAGCAGAAAAAAAAAAACAACAAACAATTGGTAGAGGGGAATTGATCGAATTGATTCTCTCTCGTAATGCTCGGGGCCGGGTGGAAGAAGAAGAAGAGGGGGAGGAGGTGGGGCGGGTGAGTTGGAACTGTAGGAATTCATTTCAGGCTGAGAACGGACAAATATTTGGTTATAAGCGCTTAAAGCAATTTCAATTTTTAATCCATCTTCACATCCTGGTGGCTCGGTGGGCGCAGTTTATTCGCCACATGCTCACAGTGTTGGGGGTGTGCAGTCTGGCTCATGAACCCCCACCCACACCCAGCCCCTCTCAGACCCCCCACACTCACCCTGCCTCCATAAAACAATAGTTTTTTTTATGTCATTCTTCATTGTGCACTATAAACCTTTTCACAGAAATGCCACAAAAACTGTCCTTAGAATCTAATTTGAAAAACGACAACAAAAGACCAGCCGAGAGTTTAGTTAGTAAAATAAATAAAAAATACAAATGAATATAATATGATCTTTATAAATGCCACCTTGTGCACACAGGGGAAGAATCTTTAAAAAAAAAAATGGGGCCCTTAAAAAAACATACTATTGGTGACAAAATTTGAATTTTACACAAATCTCATCCTCCCTCAAACAGTTTTCACTAATCGGAAGCCTTGGGACATCTCGAGGCCTAGTGGACCATGTGAGCAGAGCCCATGTACTGATAGAGCAAAATTGGATCCAGTGAGAATGCAAAGAAGCTTATCAACCAACACTTCCAGGCAGTGCTCTCTGCAAGAGCATATGTCAACATCATTTATTAGATGTGGCCAGGGACTAAATTATGTATGATCACAAAACGGGGGGGAAAAAAGGGAAAAATGGGATCACGCGCAGCAGGTGGATAGAATAATATTTGGAGAGAATATGAAATTATTAATAGACGCCCTTAAGGGAGAATATTTGTTAACATTAACCGGTGACTCATTTGTAATGCTTTGAGTCTATAATTAATCATATTGGACATTTCAGGATCATTTAAAGAGTTAAGTGAATGTTTTATTTGCTCATATAATTCTATATTAATGTGTACACTTGCAACGCGAGCTATACATTTTTCAAAATTGCATCCAGTAAAAAAAAAGTGGATGTGGAATTAAAAACCTGTTAACTGTATTTCCTTCACTCCAGCCAAACATATACTAAGTAGCTTTAATATTGCCAGATGAGCAATCTCTCAAGCAAAATACTCTTCAGAGATACTATGTAATTGACTCCACATCTAACAGTATGGAACAAATCCCACTAGCAGAGGGAGTTGACAAATTGCATTAAAAACACTCAATTGGGCCAGGATTGGATAGAAGCTCATGTTCCTCCTTATCCCATTAAACATGAAACAGTTTAATCTCTAAAACTTGCTGACATACGAGGAAACGCTTAAGCATGCAGCCCGTATTTGATTTGTAGAAGAAAATCAAGGCACAACAACACGGCCTCTGAACTACTGTGCGCCTCTGTGCGGGCGTAACACGTGTAGACAAGAGCAGAATTTACACTTGCCTCAACATAGAAATGGCATTATTTTAATCAACGTCAATTACAACATCGTTTAATAGCAGACGACGCCGTAGACGTGCATATGATTTGTTTCAGCCTGCTCAAAGTGGGCAATATTAAAGAGACTCAAACTGTCAAATCATCCAAGTTTCTTCTTCAATAGCTTACCCGATTTGAACATGTTCCGCTTCTTTTCATGACATGTAAACAGGTTTTGACATGGGTCTAGTTAAATGTGTAAGACATGCTGAAAAAAAGGAAAGGGAAATGCCTGTGCAAAAAAAAAAAAAAGCAAACCTGTCAACACACAGTACCTGCTTTAAATCTGTTCCCCATTTCAGGCAATCTGTGGGAACCAGGCCTGTGGAGTCTAATCCTGTTTTCATCCGTACCCCCCCTACACCCTCCTCATCTGTATCACACTTTCAATTCCACTTGCTGGTGCCTTTGTGTGATTTTCATTTGATCTCGCTTTTAAAATTCAAAATCTATTCAAGGTTTTTTTAGTTGGATTCACGCTGTTGCCGTGAAGCCCTATTTATGTTCTAGATTTGGAATTGCAAATCAAGAGTGTGTGATTTAGGGGGAATGGGAGTCCAAAATTCCCCGGCATCACCTTTTATGATTCTGTAGGTTTAAAAATGTTAACAAGGGTGTTTTAGCAAGCTGATTTGTGCAGTATCAGCCCGTCTCTGCCTGTGTGTGCAGAGAACTCTTTCTGATTGTGTCAGACAATAATCATGGTAAACTTACTTTTATTTACTGAGTGTGTTAGTCTGTGGCACAGAAGCACTGGTGTGTTTCATTCTCAGGTCTAGACAAAACCTGTGATCCAAATCCATAGTGCTATAAAGCACATCCTGAGCACACTGATGTTGATAATGCTCTGTTTGAGCAGCTTGTACATAAAAAAATGTAATTAATTTTTGCACGTCAGTGCACAAGCACACAATAGATCTCTTTTCAAATCTGACTTCAGAAAGAGGAAGTCAACCTATACATTTTTCCAATAATTCATTGGTTTGTTTCCTTGTTACTGACCTATCATAAAAGTATTCACAATTTTTTCACTTTAAATTGTTTTTTTTTTAATTTAACTTTGCATAGCCTCTCCTCTCTCTATTGTCAAGCAAACCTATGCATACTGGCATTTATAGATGGCTTCTAATTTTTCCAGTTGAAACGACACCAAACAACAAATTTCGAAAGGTTTTGCATAGAGCCTTTGCATTGTGGAGCAATATTAGATATTTTTACTTAATTTCATGTTTCAAGACCTGACAGAAGACCAAACCCAACCTCCAGAATAAATGTTGGAAACACACGTTTCTTCAAACCACAGATATTTTGAAACTTTACATTTTCTCACGCTGAAAATGTACCTTTCTTAAAGTTCAGTTTTCAATTTTATGTTCTGACAACATTGTGCTTATGGTCTGGTTGCGTTTGGGCGTTTAGGGTTAGGAAAATATCATCATGTGGATTAAAATACCTGGTTTTATTGCTACAAACAGGGCTTGAAATGTTCTGACATCACACAACCGGTTTTGTCACCACAAACAGTTCTGGAGATGTTTCAGCTTCCTGTCAAAAATATTTGTTTTTCTGTTGCCACAAATACTGCTGGAAATTGTCCTGAGGTCTCCTTAAAAAAGATGGATGCCATTTGACATGGATTGTAGACATTTCAATATGGTATGTATGTATGACACGTAGAAGTGTGATTGTGTCAGTAGTTTGCAGAAATGTTAACTTCCAGCATTTTATCGTGGTGACTGGGCTCTTTGGGTGGTTAAACCAAAAGTGCAGTCACAAGCCAAGGTGCATGGTAGATCCTTCAGCAGCCATGGACATACTTGTTGGGAATCTTCACTGAAGTGATCTGCACACATACGCCTGATCATGGCCGCCTCCAAAGCCTCAACAAGCTGCAGGATTTTCAGAACAGAGAAACAAAAGCACGAAGATAACGACACAGATCATAAATGCATGATGTCTCATGCCTGCTGCGAAATAACCTTTACATTTGCTGCAAAATGTCAGCAAAACATTGCATTGAGTTGCAAAGAGAAACATCCGTATGCACTGTAGAACAAACTAGGAAATAAAGTATAAGAACCCTATCTATTTACAATACCCCGCTACAGTGAAACAGTATGGTTTGAGAAACCTTGATAGCATTATAATCCAAGAAATTTGTGATGGATTTTAACTCAGCCAGTGATATCGATGGGACAATTTCAATATCAACCAACTATGAAAGATCTCAGACTGTGCTGTGGCTGTATCATAGAAGAAGTGGTGGGGAAACGAACTTTAGATCTATATGAATGAATTCCTATGAGCATTTTATGCAAAGAAACTTAATATTGCTTCTAACTCTCATCCGCTGTGCAAATAAATGATCACATCTGCAGCCAGATATGACTCTAAAGAGCACATCATAGAGAATCCACATTCATATTCCTGAATCGTTAACATTCAAAAAAGATACACTTGGCTGTTTTTTAAATGTCAAGGCATAATAAACAACGGAATATTTTGTGCGTGTGTTTCAGCTCCGCAGTATGTAGCCTCAGCCTTTGATGATCATTCCTGAAGTCGTGTTTGTTTTGGAATAAGTTATAACTGATAATCGTGTTATGAGAAAACAGTGTATCTGCTTATCGGAGAATATTGCTGCCCTACTTGATGCCCAGTGAGGGATTTAGGTGAGCATTATGAACTCAGCCCCACTTCCTGTGATTATCTGACACAAGGTGCTGACTGACGCTCACTGTTGACATTTCTGTTCATATTGGCAGTGAAAAGGACAGCAACAGCAGAGTCTTACACCGCTTACAGGACTTACATAGATGTATTTTCCTCTTTGTTGGCCTGTGTTGTAGGACTTAGCGTATCATCAGCAGTTGAATGAGCTGTAGTACTGACCTGTCGTGACAGACCAGGATCATACATCAGGGCTGTTTTCTCTCTCTCATCACAGTTGTGTGGTCAGGCCTGACACCTGGAACAGCTGAAACATCAAAATGCAAAATGTGAAAGCCCCATTGTAGAGCAGCATGTCAAAAAGTAGCATGTATAATGGAGAGAGGGTCACAGTGTCGCTGTTTTATATGTTGCGGTCTGATCCCAACCTGATTGGTTTCTGTTAGAAGTTATTATTAGAATAACACAGACCCTACTTACCATAAAATAACAGGTGAGGTTAATGGCAAATGATTTGTTGCATTAAAACCACAGTTTTTGCGTCTCTCTCACTTTTTTTTTTTGCCCTAATGGATTATATTTTACTGAATATTTGCTGAAAGCATACATAATTCCGTGTGAAGGCAAATCTATTTTTCATGAATACAAAGCAATATTAAAAGCACAACTTAGGAGACTATGAATTAATAATTTTGTATTACTGAACATGAAAAATGCCCAATTAAGAACATTTCTTCACGCCCTCCTGTGTGGTGGCATAGATGATGTACTCTATAATATGCTCTTTCACAAACCTCTATTTGTTGAGGTCTTGTTACACAGTCCTTTTGCATATGTGAGTTTAGATGGTGCACAAAAGTAAATTTGAAAGCATCAGTAAATGTATATGAAATTACTAATTTGTTTAAATGATAGCAAAAAATGCATTTTATTTGTGCGATCGATCTACTGCTGATCAAGACTCTATCTATAAAAACTATAGATTCATTTAATGACTTACATTTGCTGTGATGGTATGTTACGTCACCAAATCTCATTAAAAGACTAAAATACTTTCCAACATCTTCACCCTGTCTCTGGATCATACTCTGGAGGCCATTTGGCCTTACTGAATATGTGCACCTGAAAAAATGAATCATCGTCATGAATTTGTACTTAAACTTAAAAACGGGAGTAAATGGTTGGTTTCAATACGGTTGAAACTATTTTAACCTGCAGATATAATGCATTAGTGAATATTAGGGCAGCAAGACTCTGCATGTGGGATTGAGTTACCGTGCCCATGATCATCAATATAAAAGAACATGTCAGCCGCTTCAACAGTGTGTTTTTAATGTTAATAATGAAGATACATGGGACAGAAAGCAATGTCAGGCTTCGGCTATACAAAGAATACTTGTTAGGAGAATCAATTTATTGTTGGTTTTGGTCTTTTCATGTGACGCGTCGACAAAAGGGACAATATGAAATATCACCAGACGTCTTCTTTAAGCTGTATTTCACTTCCAAAACCACCACTATTCTTTTTTGGCCCCAAACAACCTATTCAGGCATCCGCAAAGTGCACTGGACCAACGATCAGAAGCTTTAGAGTTGATGGGTCTTGATTGTAGCAGCAGGCTGAAACATCAGCAAGTAAGTGGATAGCACATCACTGGTATCAAAGCATTTGCTGTCCTTTGATAATGCTGTATTCTAATCTTGCAATGCATTTTTAAATATATAAAAGCCCTGCGATTTTAGAGTCATTGAGTGTAAAAATGCATTAGTTATATAAAGCATATGTCCTGTGTAGTCTGTCACCATGCTTTGCCTACCTGAAGCACATACAGTAATAGCAGTGGCAGCGGCTTTTCCCATGACATTTGGAGGTTAATTTGCACTGGTTTCATGGTCATTTATCGATGGTGGGCTCAGAAATTAGCATTCACCACGCTTTTTATTGACAGAAGTGTTTAATAACCCATCAAATCAAACAGGATGGCCAGCCAGGAAGTGCTCGTGTGCAGTGAAAATACGCTCCATTCAAACAGCAAACGTTTTTTAGTTCAAAGTGTGGCGATTGAACTTGTGATGCTGAAACCCAGAAGTTTCTGCGAATTAATTTTCATGCTAGGTGTTGTGACAGATTTATGCCGGGGAAGCTTTGAGGTAAATATTCTGTAGTTCTGTAGGAAGTGATTCCTGATGTAGGGCTAATGTGCGTGGAGGGATTTGCAGATGACGAACCTGCATGAGCTGCTTTGATCCAGATGGACTTGGTCAGTATAGTGGAGACAGATGAGGGAAGAGGAAGGAGGTTTCTTGTTCTCACCACAGGTTTTCCCTCTTTTTGACACATTTACAACCCTGCTCAATCTGTTATATATTTTTTTTTCACCTATACAGCACGTTCTGCCCTGCACACTGCCTCAGATCTACAGTCTTTCCTCACTTCCTTTCACAGTCCCTTTCCCCAACTTTGTCACATTCCTTTGAGCATGAGTGAAATTGTTTACTTTTGTGGTTGAATGAACGATAATTTCTTTCTGAGAGGCTGCAGAGGAGGCATTGTGGGCTATGGAACAACGTACCATGTTCACAAACATTTGTAGAGAACTTATTCATCAGACAAAGCGCTTGTATGAGCAGCAAAAGCCGAGAAAAAAAAGCGTGTTCGTTTTTTGTTGAGGAAATTAGTTCAAACCCATAAAATACGTTGCACATAATTTTTTGTGATCTCCTTTATAATTCCCAGCTTCCTCCTCCACGCTTATCTCCCGCTAACCACCGTTGTGCTCGAATATGTATAATTTCACATCCACAGATTCACACGGCATGTCACCAACTCGGAGTGAAATATACTTATGTTCAAAGGAGTCCTAATGTGGAGTGATGGGTGGGCCTACGGTAGCCTCGCAGCCGTTGACACACAGCTGTCTTTGCTATAAATCTTGCAAATCCACAAAAAAAAATTCCCCCTCTTGAGACTTCTTTGAGTGGTAAATTGCTTCAACTCTAAAAGTAAGTGTAGTAGGAGTCGTCCTGAATGAGCCACTATTGAGCGAATCATTGAAGTCCAATGGAGAAAGGCAGTCAAAGCTATAACTGCAGTTCAAATAACACGGAGCAATTCTTTTGAATTATGCCTCTGTGTGACCAAATGTAAATAAGTAAACAAATCTGACTTCTAACGTATAGTTACTGGACAAGGTTAATCCCGCAGGTTAATAAATACAATGCATCCCCCTCTTAATAGCATGCATGGCCTTGTCAGAGTTCCTTTATCTACAGGCTTTGTCTGTGAGGCTATTATATAATTATATCATTGCATTTGTCATTTGCGTTTCACCCTTAGGGTGAAGAACAAATTAAAGCACTGAGTATGTTAGCTTTATAAGCAGAATGGCTGCAACACAAACCATAACAAAAGTTCATATTTTCTGTGTAATGAATGTTACATTATTTATACTATGAATTATGGATGAACTTGTGCAGACCTGCGCAGCCCTGACTAGGATGGCTTGTAATCAATCCTTGTCTGATGGACCTCTCCAACAAACTGTTATTAGTGGCTGTCTGAAGTCTTCTTGGGAAAAAATTGAACTTACTGGTACAGAGCGATAATATGAGCTATTATTACCTGCGCTCGAGGTGTAAATGACACTGTTCACAGAAAATCCATTGCCAGTAATTTGGGAATAAATATTAAGATATATGATTTAAAGATTGTGGCAACAGCGATTAAGCAGTTCACTGATTTCGTGACATTGAAAGGCTTATTGAAGCGGACTGTTAATACTTTTCACCAAATACTATAGAGAATGCACGTTAAATGACAGCATCCTTTGAATTAATACACTTTGTAACTTCGCAGGCAGTGGCATAAGCACTGAGCCGAGATGGGGAGGAAACATTATTCATGGTGTTTTTCATCCTAACTCTACTTTATTAGCTTATTTGATTCCCCTTTCTCCCCATAGTTGATTCAATACATTTCCTATTTGCATAAAACTGTCCGGTAAGATTATCTTCACTTATTCGATCTATCCTAAGAGTCACCTTGTTCAGGATCTTATATGAATAATGAGATTTTAAATTGGAAGACACTCGCACAGAGAATGAGGCATTTACAGTTAATTCATCTCATTGAGTTACATTGCTTAGAGGTATTGGAGGGTTTAGATTTTCATTCAAGCATCATATTTAACAGTGTCTGCTTCCCCCCACTTTACTGCTATTGAAATTTAAATGGCCTGAGCCTGACAGATCCAATATTGCGACCCACTGTTGCTATTTTCCTGGGAGCAAATATATTGTCAAAATCCCTATATTCAGAAAATGAGAAGGCAAAAAAAAAAGAGATCACATGGAAGCTCCTCATCATTGTGGCTTCCCCCTTTTTTTTTCTTTTTTTTTTTTTTTTTTACAAATATTTCAATAGGACCAAACTCCATTCTTTATTTGCCTATTTATAGAAATGATATGCATCTGAATGTTGCGGGAATTATTACAGAGCTCAAGAATTTTCTTCCAAAATGACTTCAAAATAGTAGTGTTTTATGCAACAAAACACATTTGTACAATAGCATCCCATACTCAAATTTCTGTCACCCATGCACACACATTCACAGTGATTTGACAGAGAGAAAGAGACAGAGTGAGAGAGTGGGAAAGAGAGAGAGAGAGGGGGGGAGGGGGTTAATTGGCTTTTTATGACTCCAATTAAATAACATTATGCATATACTGGCTTAACGGCTTATATGTGGCCTCCATTAACAATGTCCTCTTGATTGGTTCTTGGGCTTAAGGTCTCCTCCAACTCAGGCAGCGCTTGTCATAGTGTTTAAACCCGTATGTGGAGAAAAAGCTTGTGACAGTAAGAGATTTTATACGTGTGTGAATAATTTAGAAGGAAAACTACAAATCTCGGAAAAGATCAATGACCCTTTCTCTTCCGACACAACCTGCAACAAGACCGGCTGAAACGGTATCTGTCTGAGATGACAATTGAATAAAATAAATCTCATCATTAAGACCTTAGTGAGTTATCTTGAAAGCAAAAGAGAGAGAAAGAAAACAAGCATGTGCCTGTCCTGAAGCGGAGCTCCTGAGGTGTTAACTAATCTCTAGTGGCCAGTCTATGCACTGCCTCCTCTAATTGCTCCCTGTATTTCAGTCTGGTGTGAGAGCAGCCATTGTAGCGAGCGCCCAGTCAGCCCCCAGAGGTCTCACACCTTCATTATCACTCTTTATTGCAGAACCTTATACGGGCACTCGGCACCAAACAGCCTGCCCGTTAAAAATAGAGCCTTCTCCTCTCCTCTCCTTTTGGTGGTTTCAGTTTTAATTACTAACACAGAGCCAAAGCCAGAGTCCTCAGCAGGCCTGGCGTTTTTTGTTCACTAATTAAAGCGAGGATGGAGTTTATTGAAGGGACCCTGACTCTGCTCTCTCATCTATTATTAAGAGGGCAGGACAAATCATTTTCAAATTTATATGCTGAAACCTGTCCAGGGACAGGCACGGGGCGGTAAAGGTTGGGGGAAGGTGGGGTGAAATGGTGCTGAACACAAGGGGAGGTGGTTGAGACATACTGTATATGTGCCGAGTGGAGGAGATCCTAAAGAAGAAGGATAAATGCAGAAAACCAACTGTTATATAACGCAACACAAAGTAAGGAGGTGCAGCAGATTAATGCTAACTGCTGTAAACATGTGAAAAGTTCCTGTGATGCAGCACACCTTAATTTTGATGATTAAGGGATGAGAGTCTTCTAGACCTGCACCAGCAGTATTAGCAAAGATAATGGCATTGATTGGAGGACCCCCTCTGTGTGCTCTGTGTAAACAGTGGGCATAAATACCAAAACAGCAGGGTGGTAATGCGAGAGCACAATGTCCAGCCAGATTGATGTTCTTAGTGATTCACTAACCCCCTCCGTCTAACATTCTTAATTGTCTAAACAGCCGCGACCCTGACAGCTGCACAGGTACCTCACTGACGGAACAAAAAGACAAGCCTCTGACTGGAGAGATGGGAAACGGGTGAGACAGCTGGCGGACAAACAAGCAGAGCACAGAAACAGTTTAAAAAAGTCTTTACATATGTACTTTTAAATCATACAAATACTGTAAATATGATGTTTGTGCAGATTTTGAGCAAAACGTCCAAGTTGGAAATAAATCGCGAAGATGATGTAAAGGATTTTTGTTTAATCTGAGGAATTGTGATCGTTTTATTAATGGTAATCTCAAAAGTGATTTTCCAGAAGTAAATAAGAAGTGGATCCAATATTCAGCATTTCTTTAAATAAGTCTTTTTTTTTTTTTTTTTTAAATTTTTTTTGGGGAAAAAAAAAACAAAAA
>OMLP01004644.1:0-10448 GCA_900302685.1 Spondyliosoma cantharus | reverse complement strand
CCCTCCTCTCTCTCTCTCTCTCACACACACACACACACACACACACACACACACACACACACACACACACACACACACACACACACAATTCAAAGAATTGGAGATTGTGCAAGAGGAAGCAGTGAGTGAAGTTCTGTTGGACCTCATCTGTCAGCTGATCTGAGTTTCGATCAGTTTGGGTGGGTGGCCGCAATTTCCTCATTTCTTCAGTGGCACAAGAAGCAGCATGTTGGAGTCAAACTAGTTCTCCAGCCCGATCAAGGTGGTGCTTGTCTGATGCGCATCCGTCAATTATTACTACTGTATTTCTCATCAGCAGAGGTCGGGAGTCATGAGGCAACTTCTGGGTTTCCCTCCCTGCATGTGAACACAAATAACTGAACTTTCTTTCGTTACTTTAGTTTGAATGCTGATGGGAATTACGGATTATTTTTAATTTGGCGCCATCGCACGCCGCACGGCAGACACAGCGACACGAGACGAAGACATAAGAACACGTAAACAGCCATTGCAAAACTATAACTGTCAAATGTGTCAATGCACGGCACCTTCGAGTCGCTGACTGATTTCAACAGTGCACATCACGCACTGCAGATGTAGTAAAACAAAGATGTAAGAAGACAGAGAGGGAGGCTGGATTGTGGAGAAAAGGCATGTTAGCGTCTCGTATCTGCAGAGAGTTTCTTATTTTCTCTCTTTGTTGCTGCTCGGGACGCTTTACCAACCCAACATGTGTCTATTTGACGTCCTGTGGCATTTGAAATGTACACATTTGAAAGCATCTGGTTTGCAGAAACGCTGACTGCCAACATTTTACCTACCGGGCTGCAACACACGGCAGGTAAACACGCGTCTGATCCAGGAGGATTTACTCTCAGCTGTGGCGTGCACAGACTTTTTGAAGGGTAGGGGCGAAAAGCAAAAAAAAAGGGCACATACAGCGCGTTCTCGCCACTGAAGAGGGCACCAAGTTCCTTGTGTTCTCGAGGGCACTCGTCTGTCAGCTGAGTTTCGATCAGTTTGGGTGGGTGGCCGCAATTTCTTAATTTTTTTCTCATCACAAGTGGCACAAGAAGCAGCATGTTGATGTGGAGTCAAACCAGTTCTCCAGCCCGATCAAGGTGGTGCTTGTCTGAGCGCATCATTCAATTATTACTACTGTATTTCTGACAAGCCTTCTGACATCATCAGCAGAGGTCGGGAGTCACGAGGCAACTTCTGGATTCTGGCACCTTCCACAACATCACAAATGATTTCAACCCATTGGCGCACGTCACGCACGGCAGAGCGATTAAAAAAACAAAGATGTAAGAGGATGCAGCCCTCCGCCCGTCCCAGTGGTCCCTCAGACGCTCGCTGTGTCTCAATTCAGCGTCCGCATCCTTCGGAGGAGCATTTGAAGGCTAATTACGTCACAGCGCCGCACGAAGGCTCCTCCAGATGCTCCTTCTTTTTGGCTACGATCCTTCGTGGCCTCACACAACCCAGGATTCTTTGCACGCCCGAAAAAAAAGAAAGAAAGAGAGAAAATGGCGACATCGTGCAGCGTAGATCGTCACTTTCGTGGGCAGAAATCGTGACGCAAGGGTAAAACATCTGCCGACGCAACCAGGAAATGCCAGGAAGGACTCGCCTTCGAAGACCGCAAAGGCCGAGTCCTTCGACGGATGCAGACCCTGAACTGAGACACGTATATCCAGTGGTTTCACAGATCTACACCGCCTCCCGACATGGACGTCAGGTCAAGCAGGTCAAATCCTTAATGAAGACGAAAAATGCGAGGTGTCAAGTTGTAACATTTTTTTTATTTGTTTTTTTTTAAATTTCCTGTCATGAACTGGATCAAGCGCAAGAAAAAGAAAAAAAAAAAAAAAGTCTTTCACAACACAAGGAGAGACAGAGACAGAGCGTTATATTACAGAGATGATAGATGGCGTCTGTCCTCGTCTTTGTGTCACAGAAGGAGGAGGACAGAAAAAAATAACCAAAAAAAAAAACTAAAGAAGAAGAAGAACTTGGTTCAACGTATTTTTCCATAGTGATAAAAGATACAAAAAAAATAACAATGTTTAAATCGTCTTGAGAACATACAGAATTATAATACAGAAACACTACAATACTTTTATTTTTTACCTCCCTCCCCCCGACCCTCTAAGTTACTCCTGAAGCCGAGGCCGCTATGATCACAGAACAAATATCGAGTACTGTACACAGACACGAGTCATCACGGCTCCACTGACACCAGAACTTTTTTCTCAGGAGACCGTCGGGCCCCAATCTGCAGGACTGAGCCAACAATCAGACTCTTTTCAGGCTGCTGACGCGCCTTCTTTTTGTGATTTAACTCATTTTTATTTGTCGCTCTCTGCGAAAACCAAAACTCGAAACTTCGCGTTAGTTTGAGGTGAATCTAAAAATTGCGATTCTTGCAGAGAACGTTTTTTTCTCTTTAGTAAAAATTGTGATTTTACACCGTTTGAACGAATCTGGGCTGCAGATTGGGGCTTTAAGCAGACGTCACTTCTCTCCTGTCCAACCATTCAGAAGGTTGTGCGTTTGTGTGTGAACGTTTGGACCATAAATTCTCAAATCTACAGCTCCTTAAAATAAATATACTGGATATAATTTGCTGTTGCAGACTTCTTCCATCATCTGCACGTTGAAAAAGGGCTCCGGGGACGTCAGCTTTTATTGTGAAACATCACCAGAAGTAGATCAGAACGAATACATTTTTATTTATTTATTTTTTTACATTTGAGAACTTGCAGCGCTGTTATCTGCAAAGTGTGTGTGTGTGTGTGTGAGGAGCTGCTGGGTGTATTGTACAGGGGGGACTCATACATTGTCTGGTTCAATTCGACTGCATTAATTTTTTCACCAGGAGTAAAAAAGGTGATAGTGGAGGGTGGCTGGAACCTAAAGAAGACACCAGCTTCATCTTCCCCACGCTGTTAAAACAATCCCTCCGATTTACGACGCTACAGCCGACATTTTGCGACCCCTTCTCGTACCGATGGATACAATGTTGGCGTTGTTGTTCCGAGGCCTGTAACACGATGCAAGTTTGAAACATGCAGGGGTTTCTGTTCCGTTATCCGGCTTCACTAACTAACGATCGCAATCACTCGAAGCCGTTTGAGAAAAAAGGGCGTATATTTACAGCGAAAGAGCAAACGATAACGTGATGACGATAAAAATGCAAATGCATAAAATTGGCAGGTTTATAATATCGCTGACTATAATATTATGACAGTGGCGGCGGCGTCACTCGCAAGCAAAGAAGAATAAATTAAATATGAAAAGCGGTGGACTCGTATCTTTACAGTGGAAGGATGTCGTGCTTCGATCGGTCTCTGTGCTTTTTGTATTCCGATATCGTCGCACAACAATCGACTGGCTTTGACGTCGTTTGCAGACAACCGGAAAATAAATAATGTATAAAACCAAAAAAAAAAAAAACAGGCCTCTCCGATACGTCCGGGGTCGCAAAGCGCAGCCACACATGCACATCGTACATCGAACTCCTCGTACAGAAGCAGGAGGTCACGCTCGGTTTTGAGGAATGTTGAGGTTTCTGTTTCGCTCACAGAATTAGGCTCATTTGGATCAGACGCTGTCTTTTATTGTGTCGACTCAACTTGTTGTTTTTTGTCCTCCTTTTTTGTTTAGCAAGTTTTTATTATTTTTTTATTTTTTTTTATAAGAAATCTTAGAAAAGTGTTTCACCTTCGAGACGAGTTTGCACCGCGTCTCGTGTGATCGCTGTCATTATGAACGTCCTGGTCTTCCTGCTGGCTGAACCTCTTTCCTCTCCTTCATTTCTCTTCTCTTGTTGTTTTAGTGTTTTAGTCGCTGTCGTTGCCGATACTGGTCATGTTGCTTGATTCATATTAAATCAAGAACATAAAGGATGTCCGGTCATGCGTCCTTTTGGTTTTTGTTTCTGTTCTGGTTGGTAAACAAAGATATAATAATAACAAAAACATAAATTAAAAAAAGAAATCAAGAGGAGTTTGCAGCTCTCCGTCCTCAAACACATCTTCTCCCAAACAAACAACATTTTCTTTTTTTTTTTGGTTCTTGAACATGTTGCACAGCAAAAAAAGTTCACAATTTTCCAACGACACAGAAAGCCTCAGAGATACTCCAAAGTCATTTTTGTCTCTTGATGTCCGACAGGCAGAATAATAATGTTTCTGAGTCATTCTTTTGTTTTAAAGAAACGATGAACATTTCTCCGGGAGGGGAAACAGAAAGGTGAAAATGTGACTGACTTTTGAAGGTGGCGAATCAAAAACATTGCACAAGGATCGTCCGAGCTCTGTTGGTCAACAGCTGTGAGCCGAGAGGGAAAGAAAAAGTTTCCGCTCCGTGACAAATCCCTGTTATTTTGACAAAACGCTCCACAGGTGTGATGATCTGTACGTGATTAAGGGATCGAGGTGAGATAATGACCGATGACTAAGAAAAAACACTTGGACTGATAAGAATCTGTCAGACTCTCATGGGCTGAAAGAAGCAGAGGCTCTGGGTCAGAGCGGCTACATGTTCACCTCCGATGAGCTCAGACGCCACGACACCTCTCACCTAGAAACCACCAAGAAAGCTACATAATATTTTACCCATAATGCCACAGTCTAACCAGGCTGCGGTTTTTACGTCTCCTAACTTAAATCTACAGTAGCACACTGTAAACAAGTTTTTTTTAAAAAAAAAACAACAGCCAAAACTGATGTGACTGTTTGTTATCCTTGATGTCGTCTTAAATAAAGTCAGAAAATCTGTACGAATCGCTGCTTTTAGCTGCCGATACAAATCAAGTGATAGCGTAAGCTAACCCGGCAGTGAACGCTCCCATGAAAGCAACAGTAAATAGTCAAGATTTGTGTTAAAAGGTGGCCGTCATGCCCGCTCACTAACTGACCCTCCCGTGCCTGAAGAACCTCATATTTACAAGCAAACTAGTCGGACAGAAGCAGAGAAACACTCGCCGAGACGACGCGTTTGAAGAGGGAACAGAAACCCGTCCCTCACCTTTCTTATCTTTCTGGGATAAAATATTGTGTTAAAAATCTAATCAACCTTATTTACAATTTTACAACGAGGAACAAACATAAAAATATCAATATAAACAGCGTTTTTGTTTTTGTTTTTAAATTACATTTGTTACAAAACATATTCCTGGAGTGCGACCGAGCCGTCTGCATGATGGTGTTTTGCTGGGATGCAGCACGTTTGCATGAACACACACACAACAAAAAGCTCTCTGTAACGCCCGACATAATCAGCCTGGTCTTACTTTACTGTACGCAAGGGCAGACGAGGTGATTGGTAGAGTTGTGTTCGCAGCTTTTAAAAAAAAAAAACAACTTACACTTATAGCTGCTCAAGAGTTCATACAGTATATACTGGCTGCTGGCAGGTACAAAGAATTTGTCGAGGTTTAAGTTTGAGGCATTTTGTCTGTTTGCACGCTCCTCTGAGGCCGTCACGCCTGTCTGCACAGGACAACAGGAATCTGTTAGAACAACCGCTAATCACATTTTCACCTTTGTGTTTACACCTGTGGGGATTTCTGCCGGTAAAAGACAGAGCAGGTTGAGACGCCACGGTGTGTTGAAGAGGAGGCAGTCACGTCTGGAGCTGTGTGTGTGTGTTTGAAGGACGGGTGGCGACGTCGGGATGTCCTTCTCTCACCACTGGCCGAGTTGTGACTCCTAATTTGCATTCAGACGGTCTCGGGTCTGCTGGCTCTAGGTGGTCTGCAGGGAAGAGAAGAAAAGACGGTGATGTTTTTACAGAAACAACTTTGCACATGTCGCAGAAAGAAGATCTGAACTCTTGGCTGCAGAAGTGGACGAACGGAAGCAGCCCCGGAAGCTGTGACTTCTCTTTCCCCGCAATCTAACTTTTCAGAGTTTCCTATGCTTACCTTGAAACTATTGATTTGCATAGTTAGCCTGTCATGAAGTTGCCATGCTCACAATAAACTGACATTTACATAGATGAGAAAATATTTACTCTGTCGTGGGAGCAGAGAGGCGTCACAAATCCAAACAGTCGGCCTTTGTTTGCCAAGTCAAAAAGGTAGCGTGAAGGATTCATAATAAACATCTGTTGTCGGTTTAACTTTAACCACTCGCCGCTGGAAATTTAAAAGTGGGTTACACCAACAATGGCATTTATAATTCATTATGCTGCGTGCATCGTGGGTTGATGTGTGTCATGGTGCGGAGGGATAGACGCCACTGACCTATTCCCCTGTGATCATTCTTTGGAAGAACAGCAATTTTATTCCATTCGCTGCCAACGTGAGTCTAATTTTTACTTACTGCCCAAAGAATGAGTTGCTGTATCTATTATAGTCGTGTTTCTTAACATAAAATACCAACCCAGCAGACAGCAGGGGCTAACAGGAAGTACTTAAATCACACTGATGCTAAAATGCTAAGCATGGCAGTTTTGCTGATTGACGTGCAGCACTGCTCACAGAAGGTCTAATGCAACGAAAATATGTCGAAAAATAATATCTACCATGCTTCAAATGGTACATAACTATTTCACCATCTGTACCAGGAATTCCCGTAGATTAATTTCGTTGTTAACCCTGCGAGGCAGCGGGAGATCACGTGATCACCTGAGAAGAGCTATAACATCCTTTCTTTACAGAGAAGATGCTGACGTATATATTTATCTCCTTATTTTTGGAGCTCTTCTCTTGCTCACGCACACATGACATGGCGTTTTCCCACACGTAGACTTTACCTGGTCAGGCCTAGCATGCATTAGCGTTATTACGATAATAGAATATCTTCGATGCGATGCCTTTATAAGTAGTGATATATTTAAAGTATTTTGTTCTGTGTGTTGAGCCAAACGGCATCCGAGTCAATTTACTTCTGGAGCGACGTAGGCAGAAAACACGCAGTGTCGATACTGCATTGATCATTTTAAATTATCAGTATAATATTTATCTGTATTTCGATACTTTTGGCAACACTAGCATGTATATTACTGCACAGCAAAGTCAATTTAGAGACCCCTTCTTCTTTTTGTTAATCGGCCCGAGAGAACGACGACATCTGTGATTGTTTGACTAGTGGACGACCTGCCCTCGCTCTGATCCTCCTGTACCTGAACAGAATCGGGGGATTCAAGTCTGTACGCAGGACAACAAGAACAAGGCCAGCGAGTGTGATGCAATAAAGATACGTGATGTGTAAAGGGGAACTGAAGGTGAAAAGCAAGGTGTGTAGATTAACGTGGTCTGTGAGTCAAAGCTGAAATAGGTTGATGAATTAAGCAGAACAGAACACTCTGTACCCCTTTGCTCATAAGTATTTTGAAAGTGTTAACATCAGCGGACACATTCAGCCATTGCAAATCTATTACCGCCAAATGTGTCATCTTACACCAAAATATGAACCGACAGCTGAGAGTACACCGCGCTCCCCACAGGTAGCGTAACTGTGGCAGGAACTTGTATCCGCAAAGAGTACAGAGTGACTGTTGGCGCTACAGTCTGAAACAGGCTCGTTTGAGGGTAATCATGTTTTCCATTTTATTCATTGCACGGCGCCTTCACAAGACTGATTTCGACACATCACGCGGTAAGAGGACGTGAACAGACAGACAGGGAGACTGGAATGTGGAGAAAAGGCGTGTTAGTGTCTCGTATCTGCAGAGAGTTTCTTATTTTCTCTCTTTGTTGCTGCTCGGGACGCTTTACCAACCCAACATGTGTCTATTTGACGTCCTGGGAATGAGACTCAACAATCAACTGTCTTTGTGGTGCATTCAGGAACAGCTGGGACAAATCCTACTGATTGTACCTTTAACTTTAATAGTCTTTGAATTCTATTAACATGACGTGAGCTTCAGTTAGCTTTGACCACAAACGTCCTTCAGAGGGAGACTTTTTAGAAACAAAAGGCAAACACTGTGTAAAACATCTGAACATTCAGTAATCTGAAATGCTTTGCGTTCTGGTCTAATGAGGACTTAAAAGTTGCTTTTTCTGACACACAAAAGCTTCCAGCTCTCTAACAGAACATCAGAGAGGCTCGCATTGGATTTTCATTTCATACTCGGTCATCGACATAACAGCGTGATTAAAAGACGTGGGGTGCTGTGATGAGCAGTAGTCTGACCTCTGCACTCTGCCTCTGCATCTTGTTGATGGAGCAGGACGTCGGGTCTTTCTCCCCCGAGCTGTCGCGTTCCGACTCGCGCTCCCTCTTTCCTGTGATACCTCTGGAGTGCAGAAGGAGTCCTGAGTGTCCCGGCAGAGAGAAGATGAAAAACATCATCATTATGTGAAACACACGATCAGTTGATGCAGGTGGGGAGGAATGGAGTCGCCCCCTTGTGGCATGATTCATACACACCGGACGGTATCCGGGATTTGTACAGTATAATTTAGCATAATTTCTAAAACAAGATTCCAAAGATAAAGATAAGACAACAGTGTGTCACAAGAGTTTTCTTACCTGGGTGTTGAGGCACAGCAAACTCGTGGTAGTGTAAGCTGCTGGTGATGGTCTGGCTGGCGTCTGGCACTGAGTGGTATCCTGCAACACACGAATCAAACGAGACACTTTGACCTTTGTGCTGAGTTACATGTTGGTTATTTTTATGTTTCCGTTGTCAAAAGTTGTGGACGCCACCAAACAGATCTGTCCTGTGAACCGTTTTTTTTTTTTTCAGCAGTCGTCTGTCTTTGTGTCTTTTCTCAAACAAAGCCAGTTGTTGAAATAACCACACGAGAGTGAAAAGAGAAACAAACATACACACTGTGATGTAAATGCCGATTGCGTCAGTTGTGTTTTTGCCAACAGGAACTATCCGTGTCGAGGGACGACCTACCATGCTGCTGCTGCTGCTGCTGCTGCTGCTGCTGCGGTGGCGGTTGCAGTCGTTGTTGCTGTTGCGCAGCACTGCTCGGCCGGGTCTGTTCGTCGGTGTCAAAGTTAAGTAGGATGCTCCCGCTGCCGTTACCTGTTGCAACAGAGCTCCCCGACACTCCAGGCACTGAAAGGATCACACAGATGGATGCACGTGACTGACAGCCGTGGGTGGATTTACCACCCTTATTATTTGACCAATATGACTACAAGAACGTGTGTGAAACACCCGAACATCTTTACTATTATAACACTGACTCACAATGTGAGTTGTTGTTGTTGTTGTTGGTCCCTGGCTGCTGCTCTCCAGGAGAGTAGGCCATCATTCCTCCATTCCCATTGCCATTGGTGGACGGCACCGATGCCAGCAGGCCTGAAAGACACAAACAAATATACACAGTTATTTTTCCATCTTTTTCCATGGACTGACTTCAGTAGGAGTTTGGTTCACGCGGCTCCACTGGTGGCAACGCTCTGAGATCATAGATCTGATTGGTTGATCTTACCTAGTCCCCTGTATCGGCTGAGTTGCTGGTAGATCTGCTTCATCCTCTCGATGTTGAGCCGGCTCGCCTCTGCGTGGTGCACCATGGGCTTCGGGTAATGGACGCCGATTATGCACTTGGCGGCCGCCTGCACGGACTCCGGAGCGTTCCACGGGTCGTAGATGTACTTAGCGGGGAAACCTCTGAGGATAGGTAAGTATCGTCTGGAAGCACAGAGCGACATTAGATTTGCCAGCTTATGTCAAGACGACACGGACGATTACAGAGTAATTCGGGGGGGAGAGGGAGCGATGCAGGGATACAAGAATAACAGGTTAGGAGAAAAAAAAACATCACAGTAGTTGCAAAAAAAGTGGAAAAAAAGAAAAGCTGGAACTGTGTTTCTACAAATCCAAATACTGAAAAAAAGTATGGTGCTCAAAAGTGTTATTTAAAATGAAATACAGCTGGTTGTTGCCATTTCATCTTTTTTTTTTTTCAGCTTTAAATTTACCAACTCTGTATGTTCTGTAACTGATGAGATCATGCTGGTCTTCAGCACTTTCATGCTTTACAGGTATTATGAAAAAAATGAAAGCTACAAAACAAGCACAACACTGCACAGTATGGCTACAGTACACGAGAGTATGAGTACAGAGTCACGTGGATTCTGGCACTGAAGTGAGTTAGCATCACAGTGCACAATGAGGCCTATTAGATCACAACGTGGTAGAAAAATAAACGCAGGGGCTGTGTTTTCCCGAACAACAGTTACTGTAATCTGGTGTGATAGCAGCCACACCGCAGTCCAAAAGTATGATCCTCCAAGAGGTGAAGCCAATAAAAACACACCAAAGGAAGAGAAGTCAACATCTCAGGAGTACCATTCCAACCTGCTCAGGTCTCTTTAGTTTTGTTTTTTTCCCTTGGGCTGTCGTGGATTTGCTCCGTGTGACAAAGAGAGGTCACCTACCTACTGCACTTGGTCCTACCTTACCGAGTCCGAGGAGGGGAGACAGACAGGACAGAGGAGGGGGGCAAGTGGAGCTGTGGAACTGTG
>OMLP01004638.1:11710-39672 GCA_900302685.1 Spondyliosoma cantharus | reverse complement strand
CCTGTCTGGCTGCCTGCTTACTTCCCACTCTTCTTGCCAGCCAGTAATAAAGCTTAAATGCCAGCATAGGCATTTAAGCCTCAACCCTACCTCCTTGAACACACACAGACACACACTTAACACACACACACACACACGCACAAACAGACCACAACTCTATTCTCATAACTAATGTAGGGTGTCGATGTAGCCCCAGACACAAGTAGGTCTCCTCCAGCCCCGAGCTAAGAGCCAGTTTGGGGGAGGAGGAAGAGGAGAAAGAGGAGGAGGAGAGGTGTGATGACGATGATGAGCACAACAGAGAGCCGAGGAGAAAAGAGTAAGTCTATTATCTCCATGGCTCCATTCTCCACATCAGCAGGCCAGGAATAAATATGACCTTTAGTCCGACCACGCGTTCACAGCGGGTGCCACAGACGAGCCATTAGGGACTTCAGTGGAGCCAGACGGCCTTCTGTCCTCACAGGGGGACACGGACAAATTACAGCACAAGTGTGTGTATATGTGTGGAAATACATACGTGCGCTACATCATATGTGCAAGAGCAAACCTTTGCCAGGAAAGAAAAGTGTGTGTAAGTGCATGTGTGCATGTGTGCCTCCACCGGAACCTACACGTTCTTGCTCAATTGTTCCAATAATAGATGCATTAGCAGAGAGCTAGGCCATGTAATCGAGGTGCCTTGTGAATTATAGACTCCATACTCTCCAATCAATGGACTGCTTGGCCTCGCACGCGGTCAGACCTGAATGGAAATCACTGAGGGATCTCTCTCTAACACGATTTTTCTCTCTCAGTTCCTCCTGCGCATCTCAAAAACCCAGCAGGTTTTGTATTATGTGTGTGTTTGGTTTGCGCTTCACAAAGCCTTAATCACAAAAAGGGCAAACACTGTCATTAGATGTTTTGCTACTCTTTAGCACTAAACATACAGACACTGTAATGATATATTACAAATTTTCCTATTCATAGAACATCTTATTACTCTGTTATTTTGTATTATTTGCATATCAGCCAATCATCAAGCTTAATCAACATGTTGAAGCACTTATTGTATTGTGCTTAGAGAAATTTGAGGAACTCACAAAAGACAGATTTTTTTAAAAAGAATGATATCAAACCAGCAAAGCCCAAGATATGCTGCTTTTAGTTGCCATTATGGCTACTACAATCCCCACAATGCATCTCGACTGCATCTTTCAGTAAACCCTTCGTCCCTCCTAAACATCCACTCAACCCTCCACCCTCAGTTTTCACTTAAATTGAGTCTCAAGCTTAAACAGATAACGATAACCTATGCAACCTGTAACCTACCTCAGCCTCACTATTACCCCTTTTCCACTGGTCAGAAATCCCACTTAAACCTGTTAAGATCGGGCTTTGCAATGGGAATGCGTAAACTCTGCATTTACACCTGTGTCAATTGACTCTGCAGTAGACAGGGGTTATCACCTCGGCTCAGCTCGGCTTTGATCTAAACGTAAGACTCGGGTGATAAAGCTGAATTCCACCACTTTAAGTGTTGACGCATTATCAACATCCGGTGGTGGGGCATAAATAAGGAAGGAATTTGTGATGTGTCTATCCGAGGACATTTTATTACTGGACTCAGTGCTGGAGGTGGAGCCCCAATCATTCCTAGGAAAGCTGATCAGTGATGTTTTGAAGCCAACTTCCCAACGATGAAACTACCTGGATCGTGGAACAAGTCAGCTAACTTCCGGTTTAGCATCCGGGTAATTGAGGGGGGATATAACTCTTTCACAATGGGTCTATTGTTGTTTTCTTATCCGTTACAACTGTTTCCAGCAATAAAAATTCTAAAAATAAAAATCACAGATTGCCTGCCAACTTCCTTACCTGCGGGAAGTGGGAATGGGGTCAATAGGCGATTTTTAGCAGGTTGACCTGGGTTTAAATAACCTGTGTAAACCCACTTATTTTGATGGAAAATTGATGTATCACATCAAAACCAATGTTTTCACTGGCATAGTACTACTCTTCCTGACAAGCTTACTGAACTTGATATCAAAAAAAGTGTCACTTTAAAGCAACATTATGTAGAAATTGGTATTTTGTGTGATTTGGCGCCCCCCCATATTTTCTGAGTGCAACAGCTCTGACGTAAACTGAGACAGAAACACCACTGACCCTATTACAAGACACTGGATGATCAAAATGATTTTAAGGTTTAAAAAAAGGTTACATAATGTTGCTTTAACTTTGCCTTTGTGAAAATTTAAGTGGTGAAGATTAGTAAGAGATAAGTTCAGTTGCAGATAATGCCAGTGAAAATTTCTTCAAGGCAAAATCTACAATGAGATGTTGTAATCAAATCAGTGCATCGCAGTCGCTGTGTGATGTGAGTTTTCCAAGAATTTTTCTTTGACTCGCTTTCCCTCACCCCGACTTTGATTCTTCCTCAGTGGTTTTCTACGTTTCCAAGGAACGACTTTGCACAACCTTCGACAGTCGCGTCTGTACATGTTGATTTGGGTTACGTGAGTGGGCGGGTGGAGCAAAAGCAACAGTCAGCGAGTGATAGCGAGAGCAAGGGAGAGCAAGATTTCTCCAGTCGAGAAAAAAGTCACGGTCTTTCACTCAGAATGCAAAATTTGTTTTGGCTGCGTTGCATTCTGGTCTATTGAGCCGAGTCCACAGTAGGCGTAGAATTTGGTATCTCTGCCTCCTTCGCGATGGATTTCTCCCTATGAGACTGTTGGGTGACTGGAGAGAGAAGCTCTTTGCTCTTTGATTCTGAGGGACTGGTGCCAAAAAACCTGATGTTACAGTGACGTAACAGTGTACAGGGTGGATTTGACTTTTTTTTTACCTTCTCCTTGACTGAAGATCTGCTGTTTTACATCTGTCTAAGGAGCTCTCTACCTGGAAGACTACTCCCTCTGCCTCCACATCAGCGACTTGTAGATAACCAGCTCTCCTTGTGACCCCGTGGCCTCCTTTTACTGACGGCAAATAGGTTGGACGACGGCTCAGTCACTGCACTTACAGGCAGCGCCACTCACCTTTCCTCCCCTGGCTTTCTGTCTCTTTCTCTCTCTCCCTCCCTCACACACATACACACAGATAAACTCCATGGAATCAAACAGCATCAGTGTGAGCAGTCTGATTAGCTCCATGGAACCGAGCAGAATACCAACTTGTGAGTGGGTTGCGCACACACGCACAAGTGCTCATCAAGTGCTTTTGGAATCAGAATTTTTTTTATCCACATCTGAAATCACACAGCTGATGTAAATAGCAGGCATTCACACAACCTGACTTTGTGTCACACGCACTTTTTCCCCACAAAAAGAAGCCTTTGAGGGGAGCAGACGGGTGTGTGTATACGTACAGTAACGTTTGCATACACTGGACCAACAGTGCCACCTGGTGGACAGAACTGAACAATCTCTTGGCACAGGACCTCACTCACTGCAATTAGATCACTTTAACTGCAGAGAAAAACAACAAGGCTTGAAAATACAAATGAGCCAGTTTGATTTGATTTTCTTCAGACGACAGCTGTGGCGAAACTTCCAGGCTGAGACATGTCAGGACATCCAAAGGATTTATTACCATCACAAACTTCTTGTCAGTATTTTCCGAGACTAGACTTTCTTCGGACAAAATCTCAAGAGGAATTGGTGACACAACAACTGTGCATGTTGAATGTAAACCAACTTAATGTTTGATTCATTTATCCTCATCACTACAAAGACATTAAGACATTTTACCTACCGCAACTTGTGCTCTATTAGACCCTACATGTATTTATCATTAGGATTCTGTGCACTCATGTGACTGGCTGTTCAGCAGACTAGCGCAGTCCGTACAACAAATAATCTAGTTTTCTAAGGCTAAAGGTGCACTATCTAAGGATTTTAGTTGAAAATTAATTAAATGATCAACAGTTTTGATGCTATGCACCTACTGTTTGCATTGTGTTGCAAAAAATATATACTGAAGTTAGCATGCTAACCAGCAAGCCATGACCCCCTCCGGTCTAAAGCTCCTTGTTAGTGGTGTAGTTACCAACACTTTCCTGGTTCACTGAACCCCCAGTCCAGACTGTTAGCTACACGGCTAACTGAGCTAACCAGCTAACAAGAGCTACAGTTACAGCAGCAGCAGTTAGATGTTACTCCGGGATACGCTGCCCTCTATTTGTTTTGAATTTGACAGGTGGTTAATTCTCACATATTGCACCTTTATCCTTTATCCTGACAAATCTATCCATAAATGATGCTAAAAAGGGCCGAGATATGTGCTACAAGTTGCTTAAGGGCTCCAACGTGACTTCGAGCTGTTTTTTCTTCTCCTCAGAGTAGAGTAGGCATGATAGTTAATTAGCTTTTACTAATATGATTAGGAATATTGCAATCACCAGATAATGCTGGATGTCGTTTAAAATTGACTAATTTTACTAATTGTGTTGTTTTCTAGGTGGTAGTTTTTGCAGCACATGACTCTGCTGACTCTTCCTCTTGAGGTTTCATGAGGAGCTTGGCTGTAACATCAGACTGCATTTCACAGAAGTAACGGACGGTAATGAATCCTTTATATCGTAACAGTACAATTCCAGGCATGTTTTTCTTTGGAAATTAAATCATCCATGTGAACTGAGATCCGCCTTGCTAGGTTAGCATATTCAAATCTTGATTTATGCAGTGAGCTTCATAAGTGCTCTGGGTTAGGTTAGTTCCTGTGAAAAAAAATTGCTCAGATGCTTTTATGGTGATTATGACGTGGCATAATCCGCAGAACCGGTCTGAGCACAATGAGGAAGAAACAGAGAGTGAGAAATAGTAAGAGGTAGACAGGTAGAAGAAGGTGTGACACTCACCCACTGTCATGGACTCTGGCAGACCAGATGTTGGCAGCACACTGGAGAGTGGAGCAGACTGTATCGGTGGACTGGACTCCATACTGAAGCACATCAAGAGAGAAATCAGGGATTCTCAGTTTGTCCACAATTCATTTTTGTAAAGAAACCTGAGGCTGCAGCACAAAAGCACACTGACTAGACTTGCCTTCTTAGTTCTCTAACTAAAACTGCTGCAGATTTTTGCCCAAAATTGCAAATCATTCACACAACACATCATTCCCACATCAAACAGTAGCTTACTTGAATGTTAGCAGCGATGTGCTGCTCTCACAGTTTCCCACTGGGCCTGTTGACTCACACTGAGCAGGAAATGCAGCCGAGTCCTCCACAGAGCTCACTGAGGCAAAATGGAAGTGAAAGTGAAGGTGCAGACCAACAGAGAAAGTACCGAGATTTCATCTGATTTGCAACTGATCCCTGCACTGAAGCTAACAGCAGCTGTAAAACCAGTCAAGCAAACATAACAGACTCATAACAGGGAAAGAAAATGTAATGTTAGAGCACTGAACAAGGTAGGAAATCTGAACTGGAACCAGTGTAAGCTTGAGGCAATCAAGAATTATTGTACTGGTACCAGGAAGTGTTTTTAATATGCTTCTATCTTCTTTGTAGGTGCAGGATTCTGGATCAAGTCCAGTGTTTGATGTTTTTAGGACTAACGTACCTGGCTGAGGGTCTGTAGGGTTCAAAGGAATGAGGATGTCGGAGCTGCTGCGGTCAGTCATCACCTGTAGAGGGCTCCACGTGGACACACTGGACAGGCTGCCCACCACCACCCTAAAACAAGAATTTTAACCACAGAGTGTTTCAGTCTCCATCCATCCCACAAGTCAGTTGTGGACGTTTCAGAATAAATCCTTTACACTGGGGCCTAGTTTTGCACAGCCACACTGTGTCTGCCCTGTAGAAAGATCTGGCTGCAACCATAGTTATTCTGGTATAGGGGGGAAAAAACACTCCAGCCGATACCAAAGCAAGACACCTGCTCTTTCCATAATGCTTTGGGGGATACAAACAGGAAGTATAATGTAACCATGAATTCAGAAAGCTATGCTGTGGGCTACAGCAAGTCTGCACTTGTTTACATTTTGGCAAATCAGCACCATTAAAGCATGCTGATTTAGCTATTGGCAGTTCCTTTTTGCATTGTAAGTGTGGATGTAAAGAGGACTATCCCTAAATTACTTTCACATTTTAGGGCAAGTTCTTTTTTCAAATGTCTTTTTCTCAGATTTCTAAGCAGATCTAGGGAAGGTTATTTGCTATGGACACTGCAGATAATGATATCCTTGGAAAGTGTAACTCACACTGAATTTAAAATAGCTAGCATCATAATGTGTTTGTCACAGCCACTACAAATGCAAACCCTTCACGGGCATCTGTGACCAGTTCTGTTCTTGACCTGTCTTATGACTTAATGTCAGGACCAGTGTAAGATATCAAACATATTCCATAACATTTTTTCATTTCATTCAACATTTTGTCTTTTTTGGGGATAATTCTATTGAACTATGAAAGAATGCACCTTGTACTAATATTGGAAAAAAGAACCAAAAATTAATGTTACAACTTCCACTTTTAAGTTTTTATAATGTTCGTCAATTTTCTGTATCTGCTGTTTTTTTCTGGTCAGATAACAGTTTTATTTTGCTAAGAGGAAACTGAGTTTCTGATCCAACTAATTACCTGCAGGGGGCTTTAATTCTGTAACTCAATAACAAAACAGAGTGAAACAAAAATATGAGCGCTTTTCAATTAAAACTGTAATGTTTTATGTACCAAGTGAACAACCTCCAAGGGTACTGGGCTCCAAGCTGACATTCATTTCAGCCTGAATAATTAAAAACGTGAAATATTTCTCTAATTTTGTTTTACAACCCGACATTGAACTGAAGTGATCTGACTCACTGATCAGAGCTGATCCTCTCCTCCTCCTGGGTTTGTGCTTTGGGTTTGTACATCTCCTCCTCTTCCTCCTCCTCTTCATTGTCTATACTCTTACTGTCAGGCAGAGGAGGTGTAGCAAGGGGTGGAGTGCGAGAGGCATGGGGGGACCCCACCCAGCTGACTATGCCTGGCTCAGCCAGGCCATTCTGGGTCAGAGACTCAGAGAAGACTGGCTCCAAAGGATCTATTCCCTCCTCCACACTGTTCTGAGCGGGAGCAGTGTGGCTCTTCCTCATCGCGCCCATCTTCTGGGAGTCATCCTCTCCCTCCTCCTCATCCTCAGCCCCTCCATCCAGATCGTCATCAAAGGAAATGATGTTGGTGATTTTCTTTTTCCTCCGGCGCTCTTTTCTCAGCCCTGAGTCTGAGTGGGATAAGATGTAAAAGAAGAGGACAAAACCTCAATCTCAACCATGAATAAAGTAAAACTTCAATGAATTCAGTTCTTTTCACCTGTCTAGACTAACTACCTCCATTTATTCATATAGCAAAGTTTAGTCCTGGTGACATCAGCATCTTAACTTCATTTCCATTAGGCCTTTTAAAGTGCTTTTCCAATACAGTGCGGTTCAATTCTCCCTTCCTCTTCAGAGCCTGGCTGTGCATTAGCGAGTTTTATGCCAGTGAATAATGTGAATGGGCCTTCCACCTCGAGGAGCTGGCACACCAGTTTAGAATTTCATTTACATTCATTCCAGTGAAAAGTTTTAACACCACACGGTTAAAATTTAAAAGCTTGTTCATCCCTCTGAGTGGAACATATGGGAGGAAACGGTGTGAGTTTTCCCCGATGGGATGGACCAGGGCAGACAGCTTAAATGAGGTCAAACAAGGAGGCCGACATTCTGGAAGTTTATTCATGTCGTAGGGGATTTCATTGCCCGCGGAAGCACTCTGCTGCAGATGTCTCGTGTTGCGTTCACTAGATTTGTTCAACCAGTGCATTCATTATGCATGCTCAAAGTGAACTACATGTTGTCACGGACAGTGATGAACTTAAAATATAGTAAAAATTAACTTGTCTGCAAAGTTTGTTTCAAATAAATATTTGAATTATGTCACTGTGACGGAACAAAAGCTAAAACCAACAACCAATTCTTTATTTCTTGCTTGGCTATTGCACTGTAATGTGAATAATTTTCTTATCAAATATTGTTGTTTCCTACCAGCAGAGGTGCTGCGTGGCACAACAGGTAGCGGGTCTGAGGCTCCATCCATTCTGGGGGTGAAGCCGGGCACCACAGCTGTGGCGGTGCTGATCTCCCGCAGCAGGCTGCTGACTCCCTGAGTCGACTCTTTCCACAGGCTCCCGATGCCCTGCGTCGACTCCTTGAGGAGGTTGGACACCGAGGGGCCCCCACTTCGAGTCACCCCGCCATTCAGGTCACTGTTGTCGATGTTGATGGCAAACAGGATGGAGTTCAGACCTGAAAAGAGAGGGTGAGTTGAAATGTATTACACAACGGTCTAGTTAAATCATATGACGCTTTTGAACTTCTGCAAAGTGCTTTGTAAGCTTTTCTGAGCACACGCAGCAAATGTGGGCAGCCTCAGATGAACTCGGCCTATCTGCCTGTGTATGAAAGTTGAGGGAAAGCTCTGGCATAAGAACAGTGGTGTATATTCTTAATATTTTAGAGTTTGCGCTCATCTGAGTTGCGCTCATCAATAGTTGAATAGCAGGAGCGCAGCCATTAAGACCAATTCCCACCAAACAAGTAAAGTGCAAAGTCAGTTATAAAAGCAGCCTCAGTTGTGTGAAGAATTTTTACATTTCACTAAGTTTTGACCTGGGACAGCGGTGTCACCAAATCATACAAAATACCAGTTTCACCATCATGTTGCTTTAACTTTAATCAGTTTAAGCTGTCCTTTGCCAGCTTTAGCTGTGTTACTGGGAACAACAGCATAGTAACATGCTCAATGATGATGAACAACTCACTGCAACATGTTGTCATGGTAACTGAACATATTTTCACCTGCAAATTGTAGCATGCCATCATGCTATGTTTATGCTAATCTTACATTACATGTGACGATGTTACATTATATGTATCGGTAGTATATTAACATGTGTACACTTGATAACATGCTGCCAGCTGTCAGTGAACAACCTGTGCCATGTCAGCAGGCATGAGTGGCATTTCAAACCAAAACAATCTTGAACATGCCATTAGCACTATTATGGCTAAACATTTGACAAATCATGTTCCCACTACATTTTGACTTGTCACAGCAGGAAAGCACAGGTGGTATTTAAAACAATAATGATGGCTGCATTCCGTTTAGATGAGCCAGTATGAGCACTCGTGTATTGTGCATGCTCACTCAATGACACGGCTTAATGAGACACTTAATAGAACGGAGCAATCGTTAAGGTTATTGGTCCCACCTGTGCTTTTCCTGCTTTGACAAGTCAAAATATCTGTTGTGAAAAGGTTCCATTACCGAAATATGTAAGAGCACAAACCAACCTGCAGCCATGGTGGGGAGCATACTTGCTCTCTCCTCGTCGAGAATAAAAGCCCAGTCTTCATAATAAGTTCTAGAAAACAGAGAGGAGGAGAACAATCACATTAATTCAGGCAATAGAGAAGTTAAAGTCCTTCATAACTGAGGTCAAACTAGCTGTACAGAGCATAACTGTACACTTGAATAGATTCTGGAGTGTCAGAATAACTTAGAAAAAGAACATGCAAGACTACACCAATATGCAAAAATGTAAAAACATAGTTCACTGAACTATAGTGAAAGTGGTACATTAACTACACAAACACACACACACACACACACACATTCTGTACTAACCCCAGGCGTGGGCGGTCAGCCAGCAGTGTGTGCAGGTAGCGCTCCAGCGAGTGCTCATTGAGGGCGCAGCGCAGCCAGGCACGACCCCGGCCCAGCTCTGAGGAGATCTGACGTAGGGAGTAGAAGCGCTGGAGCTCGTGGCGGTTCAGATGCTCCTTCACGTAGAACCAGAAAGTCAACTCTGGTGCAGGGGATAAAAAAGAAAGAGGAGGAGGAGAGGCAGTGAGTCGATGGTTGACCGGTTGGAGGGGAAAAATTGCGACATGGTAAAGGAGGCATAGGAAGCAAGGGGTGTGCAAGATGAAAGGTGAGAAAAAGAAAGAGGCAGGAGACACAGAAGGTGCATGGAGCAATGGAAAAGAGGTATGGAGGGAGGTAGAGGAAGAGAGACATAAAACGAGAGAATCTTATTAGTGAAAAAACAACATCTTGAGTTACACAAGAGGTTCAAAGGGTCAGTGAAGCAGCAGCAAAAACACTTCTGGAGTCCTGGGAGTCAGCACATCTTCAGTTTCTCATTAACAAATATCCACACCTCCCTTTACACAGCTCCATCCGCACATCCTACCTGTAACCTCTTTTTTTTTTGCATTCACTTCTGAACTCATAATTATTTTCAACAACACAGGGGGAAAAAGATAAACAAAAAAAAACTCTTATGTAACTCAGTTTCAATGTTAAGTTTTCTGAGGTTTGGTAATTAATAGGAATCTGTGTTATGCTAGTCTTTTTTCGCATATGATTAGCATATAACCTCAGAACAATGCGTTAAAAATTAGGACTGCTATTTCTGGCTTTGTCAGAGGGCTTGGCTTCATTAGGGAGCTCCAAATCCATGAGTTCAGCCACAATCCCTTCTTCTAATTGACTGTGAAATGCAGGAAAACGTCAGATATGGTAATGGTTATGATGTGGTGGCCATTACAGAAGTCATGCATTTTTCCTCCTCCGTCTGGAATTAATAGCCACAAGGTTCTTAAATATGACACAGTGGAAACAATTTAGTCTAATGGGAAACTAATGCCTCTCAACCAGCAGAATGGTCTTCCTAAGCTCTGATGGCTGCAAATAAAACTGAATCTTGAAGCTTTTCATACTTTTCATTGCCTCATGACATACCAGAGATAGAACAGTAGTTCCCAATCAGGGGTACTTGTACATCACAGGGTAACACTGCAGTTGCCTTGCCCAGATTCAATTATTTTGAAAATATGTCCACACATCTAGTCATTTAAAAAAAAACACGAGTTGCAACTAAGACTGAAAAATAATAAGAAAGCAAGCAAGCAGAAAAGCAAAGACAAACAGCAACAAGATTTTTAAAATGGCTTAACATAACAGATAATTGGTCAAACATGATGGCTAAAGCAAAATAGTTGCTTAAAAGTAAAGAATTGCCAGTTAAGACATTGTTAAATAAATGTAATGTATGAGTTAAACAGTTGAAATATTTACCTGCAACTGCAATTAGCCAATGGAATAATCAATTAAAAAGGTAATACTAATGCTAACGGTTGAAATAGTAAGCTTGGAAAACAGTAAAAATAGTTAGCTAAAAGTAAAGGTTGAATTAGTTAGCCTCTAAGTAATGGATAAGAATCACGAGCTGAACGTAATTGTAGTAGCTAGCTAAAAAATAGTTTGCTAAAAGTAGTGGATACATGGCTACAAACCTACCTGGCTAAAACTAGTGGAACTGTTAAATGGTTGTAACATTAGTAGTGGTAAATATTGTTAGCTAAAGTAGTGGATAAATGTTTGAAACTGTTACCTAGCACTAAAAGAGAAAAGTTAAATGGTTGTAGTAAAATAGGCTGTCCAAAAAATATTTAGCTAAATGTAGTGTAGTGTATGTCGTTATAGTAGTTGGTTAAAACTGAACAGTTAAATGGTTGTAATGTCAATAGTTAACTAAAAGTAGTGGACAAATTAAAAGTTAAAAGTTAGCTAAAAGTAAGGATATGGTTGATACGTTCAGCTTGGTGGTAGAACAAATGCAAAGCGTACTAAACACGGACAGTTCAATTCAATAAAAATATTACATTATTCACCATGCCAACTTTTATATCATTAGCAACTAAATAATGTGTAGTTTATAATCAATTCAAACTCACATATTTGTCAACGATGCGGTAACGTTACTGGAGCTCATCTGTACAATAAAAATAGTGGAAGCTCCTTTCTTGCACCAACTTCAAATATTTCAATTAGTTGTCAAAAATTTAGGTTTCCCGGTATAAAAAAGAGCTATCCTCATCAGGAGGCAAAAGGAGGGGAAAAGAAGGAGGGTACAACCATACCACACACTGTAGGCTATATTTTCTTCCTGCATTTTCAAACACCTGATTATTTTACATATCAGTTATATTACAGTGAATAAAATACTCAAACTCAAGTTGTTTTGTAAGGCTGCACCAATACACCCAAATCCTAAATATCCTATTTCATTTCCCTGTAGTTCAGCGTGCCATAGGGTGTTTGGGAAGTTTGTGACCTCGCTTGGAATTTAAAATAAACTTCTGTGGGTTCGAACAATGTTTGAGCACTCAACCTGCATTTATAATGACGGCACATCTGAGCAGCACTTTTGAGGAGTGTAAAGCCACAGCAGGTGTGCTGCCCACCACAGCCTGACACAGAGACGCAGAGGTTTGGAGACAGACAGGTGAGTGCAGCAGAGAGAGTGAAACAGGGAAGCATAGGCCGTCCTGTGCATGCCATCTTGAACTATCTGTAGTCTAACCATCTGGTGTCACAGCAAGGTGTGTGTGTGTGTGTGTGTGTGTGTGTGTGTGCGTGTGGTTGTCCTGCAGATCCCAGCTAACACGCTCGCATCCTCCATCCCTCCATGAATTCCAAGATAACAAGCCAAGCCACAGAGTAGCAAGGTTAACATTCTCAGGTCTCCTCTTTCCGGGGTGAAGGCTGGAGGCTGAAGTTCGGTCACTGCTTTGATTTTCAACTTTGGACCTGAGTTTAATGGACCGTACAGTTAAGTATCGTACCTGCTTCCGTCCTGGTGCTGAACCCTGCAGCCTGCTTGAGGGCGGCGGCAGTGAGGGCCAGGCCTCGACTCTTCCTCAGGCCGTGCTGCAGCACCGCTTCAAACTGGGCACACAGGCAGATCACCCTGCAGAGGCAAGGAAAAGTTACCAAGAGGTGAGAAAGCAGTCGATGTGAACACTGCATGTACAGTGCTTTGAAGGAGCCCTTGAAATTATGCGTGCACTTTAAACTAAGCTAGAGGAACCCCAATGTGCAGTTCCAGACAAAATAAGGCAGTTATCATTGATGTTCAAAAACTGTAGCTACAACCTCGAAAAGTCTGAGCAGCACAGGACATGAAATTTCCATCGAATACTTTCTCTTAGAAGTCCAGATTTTGATTAACATATTTTTTAAATCATTCCCCAGATTTACTTTTTTGAAGGTCATTAACATCATCAAACAGCACTTTCTTATGACTTAGATACGATGGAAAATATTTTAAAGGTCTCCGACAAAAAAAAAAAAAACATGTTCAACATTCATTTTTAAATCATTTTTGCAGAAAAGAAATCGACCCCTGAGCTGGGCATACTGCCAGACCACTGCACAGAAGAGGCTGAAAGGTAGCACACGCGTGACCTGGAACTGCACATGCAAACCAAACAGCTCCTCAGGTGCTAAATAAATATACAGATACACAGATACGACTGAACAATGTCTCAGTAACAGGCTGCTTCGCTTACCTGCTGTCTGAGTCTGTGGCAATCTCCTTTCTTCCTCCAAAGCGGATTTGGCACTGGGAAGATATGAAGGGAATGATAATAGCTGCCTGTGAAATGCCTTAAAACTTACTCCAGCACACAAAGAGCACATTTTGAAGATTTCAGGGGCCTAAATCGCTGAAGTAGCCACAGAGTAGACTGTCTTTTTCTGATGAACAGTATTTAAAGTGAACTATACAGGACATTTTAATCATACAAGACACCCAACAGCCCAATGTTTGGCCAGAAGCTGAAAAGTTTAGCGTTTTATGACCAGATAAAATGAACTGGGAATAATGGACTTAAGACCGGGGCTGGGTCATTGATGTCACTGACAGAAGGGCAGTAAATCTGTTTATTCTGCCCATAAGTATTCTCACCTGAATAACACCCCATAATGGCTACTCTCCAAATCATGATGCACTTCTATATGGAAACTCTGTTCCCTGAAACCAGAAACCTGATACTGTACATGCAGTTCCCACTTTTCTTTTCTCCCTCTTAACATCAAACCCCATCTGCAAATGTTGTGTTTCCAATGGTAAAAACAAAAAAAAACTCACACAATATGAGTCTTAAACACCACTCAAATGTTACTCTTTAGTTTGCCACCCAGTATATCTGCTTTTTGAATAGAGGATCAAATTATACAGTTGTAAATAGTGCTCAGTTTTACTTCCTCCAGTGAGTTTTGGTACACTGGGAATAAAGGAACTAAAGGGCATTCAGAAACTACATTGTCCGATGGTAAATACCTTTCTTGTTCTAGTGAAATTTAGAATTTGGAAAGTCTCTTTCTTTTAAATAAAATGAATACATATTTCTTTATATTGAGGCCAATCTGACTTTGAGATTTAGCAAACAGCCAAATGTCATTTTATATTTTACATGGACATAACAGGAAGCTTACCTGTTTGACAGCATCCAGCAGCCTCTCCAGGAGGTGTTGTCTCTTGGTATCACTCTGCTGAGTGCCTGAAGAGATGAACACAGACAAACAGAGGGCAATTACCCAGATTCGGTTCGGCGATGGATTAAGAAAATGAGCCTGTAATACAGACTCATTTTCCCAGTCATTGCTCGCGCCTGTATTAATTATGCATGTCCAAGAGGCGAGGACGGAAATTAACCGCTGAAGAAAGTCATTACAGTCAGCGTGCAAACAGTTGCAGTTTGTTAATGTATTTTTTCGATTAGTACAGCATGAAACCCTCTCACCTGTATCATTTAAACCCCAGCAAATAAACAAACAAACTGAATAATACAAAGATAAAGGAAGGTCTATATTAGGAGAACGTTCAGCGTGTCTGCAACATTAAAACAGCAAGTTTATCATGAGAAAACTACACTTTCTGTATTAATGTTAAAGTCATCCTGGCCTGTTTATGATCACTAGTGGCCCTATGGAACGATGTTGTGTGAGTTTGTATCTTGTGTGAACACACGGACTCCATGGAGAAAATTATCATATAACATATTATGCTAAATATCAGGTTTATATTTTTATTTCAGGTGTCTAAACTAGAAATCGTTTACATGATTTCGTGTTTTAAAAAAATCCACATTATTTTTCTTACATTGTCCACACCTGCAGCACCTCTATTCACCCTCTGTCTGAATGTTCCATATAAGTGCCTGTCTCTTTAAGGCCCCTTTACCAAAAAAGCCCGGTGTAGGGATTGGTCAGCTCTCACAGGCCTGAGAAGACACTGTGTTTCTGCATCAGGTCAGCCATTGTTTTGTTTTTTTTGTATAGTTGTGAGATCACAACCTTATGGAGGACCTGACCACTCATTTAAAGGCATAGTTTCTAAAAACAGGCACTTCTTAGATAATTAATGTACATTTACAGCACATTTATGGCACGTTTATAGCAATATATTTAGTAGTAGAGCTGAAACAATTAGTAGAGTAATGGAATAAACGATGGAAAGAAAATTAAAGGGGCACTATGTAGGTTCAGAGAACAAATTCAAACTCATAATTTTAATATTTACATTATGAATGATGTAATAATACAAACCCAGAAATATTCATCTTTTTTCATAACTGAATAAACAGGCTGGTCTCAGAGGAAACTAAAGTCCCCAGACCACTGTTTGAAACTAGAAAGGTGGCAGGGTCCGCCACATATAGACAAAGTAAAACAGTATGAAATTGTGTTGTCCTTTAAGGTCCTTTTGTTTATTCAGTCATGAAAATGAATAAAGATTGTTTATTTAGTTTGTTCAGGCATGACTAAAACTGATTTCCCAAAACTTCATAGTGCACCTTTAATCTGCAACAATTTGTACATTTTCACAGCAAAATCCTGACTACTTTTTATAACACATTTGAATTGCATATCTTAGGAATTTGGATCATAGGTCGGACAAAATAAGACATCTGATAGCTCTGGGGAATTCGTGGAGGGCTTTTGTTTACTATCTTATCACATTTAATTGATTAACGAATCATTGGTAAATCCAAAAACGTATCCTGCAGATTCATTAGCCGGGCCACTGATAACAATTCTTCTTCTTGAGCATAAAGGTGAAAGCATAAGCAATCGCAGTTACACAATCTCAGGTTTTATAATATAGTAGAATATTAACCCTAATCCAATTCTGCCACAGTCTTCTGCAGGCTGCTAGTAGACCTAATGGACCAGCTCTGGCTCAAATGCTTTGCTGAAGGGAACAGCCGCCCAGGGACAGGAGCTGGAGCTGTCACTTTCCTCCAGCCACATGTTTACGTGGGATTCAAGGATGCAACCACACTTCTACACCCCAAGGCTCCTTAACTTGTAAGCTTGCCCCTTCAAAACAGAGACTACCAGGTGCCTGTCAATAGTCTTGAATTGCATTTATTGTCTCTGAAGTAAAAGCTGAACATATATGTATTGACTGAACAAGGTTTGAGAGAGCAGAGAGGCCATTAGCTGGATGTTGACAGTGGGGAAGTAGCTGCAGACAGTGCAGTGAGCATGTCAGCAGAAATCCCTGACTCCCAGTCTGAGCACACAGGTTATTAACAAGTGACTGAACCCCCTCTCTCATGCATGAGCTGACATGTGCTGCTTTAACAGGTGAGTGGCCGAACAGAAAGCACGAAAAGCACACCACTCACCGTTCATTCTGACAGCCAGACTCCGTTAGCAGTGACATCCAAGCTGAAACAGTTCGCCAGCGATTTGGTTCATCCCTTTTTCTGTAGCGCTTTCAGGAGCGGAGGCTAGCTGTGCAGCGGGCCCATGCTGCCTCTGTGGCCGAGCTGGACCCACCCAACCGCGGCGTGAGGACTGATGCACGCACGGTAAACAGAGAGGCCTGCCGGGGAGCCGCTGGGGCTGTGGGTCTAACAGTCTGGCATGTAAGTCCTGTTCAAAGCCTAGCGAGCACGTAAACTGTGAGAAACACAGGCCGGAGTGTGTTTTCAGTGCCGTGTGCTCAGTCGTCTGAAGTGTAATGGAGCTTTCAGGAGAGAAATTAGGTGTTTTCAGTTTTGAGCCTGTGGCTCTGCCAGACAGGGAAACGGAGTACCGACTGAGCGCGGTGTCAAGGTCACATGACCAAACACACAGCTGTCATATGACTGGCAAGGCATGGTGGGGGTTGTAGTCTTTGTTAAAAGAAGCCGCGAAACTACAAAAGCATCATTTTCATGTAGACAGGTGGTTGAGATAAGAGCAATTTAACCCTTACGTGTCTGTTTATGTCCTTGACTGAGAACATTACAACATGAATACATCTCAATCTTAGCCTTCTTATTCAAAAAATGAAACATCCCATCACCTACCAGATGGATTAAGATGTACATCTTTCTTTACTTTCCCTGCTCCAATTTGGGTTGAAATGTAACAATTATTGAATATGTTGCATTAGATTAGGTAAAACATTCATGTTTCCCTTCCATTGGCGATCCCTTAACTATTCATCTAGCGCCACCCTCAGGTCAAAAACTCAATCCGTCAAATACACTGCTCAGAATGTGCATATATGTGTGTGAATGGATATGCAATAGAAGTGAAATTAAATGTGTTGCATTATTTTGAGTACCAAATATATTCACAAAACACGAAAGAAGAGTTCAGATGTAACAATCAAATGAAACACTGACATGTCCCAACATCCCCAACTAATTTTGAGAAGTGTGTTTTGCTTAATGAGAAGATACTTGCTAAATTAATTACAGGTCCCTCATCTTCAGGATTTGTTAACTCCAAACTGAATTGCTTTATTTGCAACCACTGGTAAATCTCCACATTTCCATGTTGGTGCCATTCCTGCTGTCGGCCAGAGGAGGGTGCAGACCACCACATTTGAGATCTGACATCACATTAAAGATAGATTTTGTGCAGAACCAACAATGTTTTGCATAATACTACATGCAGAGTTGTAGACTTGAGTCACGTGACTAAAGTTGATTCAGACCCAAGTCATGAATTTGATTACTTTGATCAATCCCTCATGACTTCATTTTGGACTTGACACTTTCGACCTGGAATGACTCCATATCCTTACCGAATTATGTTATAATCAACTCTTTATTGACTTTAAAACATTATCCACAAGGGAAATATCCCTGTCTCAGTAGCAATTCACATAAAAATCATAATCCTCACAAGGAAACACAATATATAGAAAATATATACATACATACACCTACCATACTGCATGATTGAAAAAGGAGAGACAGAATAAATAGAATAACGTTTGAATATGACTGTGCAAAATCAGATAATTCACCAGTAATAAATGGTAAAATTTATAGTTCAGCAATTTTACTGTGAAGAAACAATAATATGGTTCATAAAACATAACCCATGTCATTTATAAAGCATTTCATTGCTTGTTAACAATAAATTAAAACTGTTAAATAATTTTAATTAACTATGAATTTCTTGTTTTTAATCATATATCATTGTTTATTTTAATGACATGATAGATATTGTAAAGTCTTACCAAATATATATCTGTATTAAGATATCAAAGACGGAGAAGAAAATACCGACGACATGACCTCAGCGGCCTCAGTGGTATCTACGGCCCTGCTTCTGCATGGTCCTCAAATTAAACTTGAAGCAGAACCTGACAAATGCTCATGCGGTAATTTTAGGTTCAGCAACAGATGAACGGTCTCTGTCAACCACAATAGAAAGCAGCAAGATGGAAATTCAGGGGCGACACAGTGAAAATACCCAGTTGGTTGACAGTTAGCTGTAGCCCTTTATATACTGTGTTAGTCATATCAGTGTGATATTTCAAGTGTGAGCTGGATCTTATGACTCAACAAATGAATTAAGATTAATTAATTATAGCTATAAGTATTGAATGAAGGTTACACATCACAGGTCACAGCAGAGTACTTTCAGCAGCAGACTCTTTCACTCGCTGTGTAAGAAGGAGCGCTATCTCAGATCATTCATCCCCACGGCCACCAGACTGTTTAACTTAACTTAACTTATTTATTTTTTTTATTTAACTTTAATGCATATTTGCCTGACTCTTTTTCCTGAACTTGTTGCATCTTGAGCTGTTGTAACAAGTGAATTTCCCCGTTGTGGGATAAATAAAGTCTATCTAATGTAATCTAATCTAATCTAATCACAGTCTGCAGAAATCTGCACTCTGATCAGTCTGGTCATATCTAATCTAAGGTTTTAGTGCCTGTGTAAACATGTATGTGTTGCGGTTCTATTGGAAGGGTTACCAACAGAAGACATTGCCCTCCCACAGATGGAAAAAGAGACCGTCTGTGATTCAGATGACTCTGTTTTACTTGTATGCTACAGTTTGGACGCTTATTTTGAGGTCTCTAAACGATGATTGGACACTTTCATATTTTCAAACTTGTTCTCATTCATGTCAAAGAATGTACACATTTAAAGTTCGTACTGTAAATGTTATCTGCTGCTGTTGTGGGCCTTTGATGCCAATTAAAACAGTGCGAGTTCAGATATACAAATACACTGCTGGTGATGTTAAAGCATGGGCTTAACCAGCGTGTAGGGTTACACTGCTTGATATAGAATAATTTACATATCACACTTATATGAGTGCTCGTATCCGATAAAAAATGTTTAGCAATGAAACACGAGTGAAGACCAAGACACTGTTTTAGAGTGTTCAGTACATTTATTGCATGAATGGATTTGGTATTATGAGTATGAAACAGCTTTTAAAGCAGCAAACAGGTGAATGCATTTTCCGAAAATATATTTAAAAGTTAAATTACTTCATAAAAGATTGAAAAACTTCAATAATCACAACTTTTTACAACCATTTTAGTGGCTAGTCAAATATTTCCTGGAGAGGTGGTGGGGTTTTTTTAACACACAGAAGAATAGCAGCTTTAACAATAATAATAAAACTGTAGGAGTGTTTTTCATCCAACACTTAAAGGCGACCTCACTAAAGGCATGTTTCTCATGTGCACAGATTGTAACAAAAGGGCCGTTCACATGTCTTCGCATAGGGAGTAAGAGCTGTCTGTTTTTCTCTGAGGCGCATCTTCGAGTGCAATCAGTGACTTCGCAAATATTATGAAGGCCATGGTCTGATATTCAAATGCATAGCACAAATACAGAAGCTGTAGACAGATGGCATCAGGTGGCTGAATTTTTTGAAACTAAGCAAAACAAATGGAAATGAAAAGCTTGGAGATTTGTTACGTTTACAAAACCACCAGATGCTGGTTTTATGTGAATCAGGAGGGAGTTCAGTTTGAGATTTCTAACAGGATGTACTTATCAAAATAAAATACAAAGATCCTTAAAATCCCGGTATGTTAAGGGCCACTTTCTATGTGAGACAGATAACACAAATTACATTATAAGTTAGAATTAAACGTAAAATAAATAAGTAAAAACGGTGCTATCCTTCTGACCGCATTTGGGTTGTTCCTACCGTGTCCTTTTACAAAAGGCAGCTATAAATATTCTGTTCGCACACCATCCACAATAAGACTTCACCTCCCATTATAACAAAACTCTCATTATCACATTATTATATCCTCCAGTCAGCTAAATCTGTGAATCAACCAAACATGACTGATAACAAAGCAGTAATGGGAGTAATCTAAATAAAAGTCATGCGCAACACTGTGCGGTGGTGAGCAAAGTTTACTTCTTATCAGCTGGATAAGAGAGCATGTGTGTCTTATCTAGAACTCAGTATTGTGTAATCATTACCAGTGCGTGTTAGAAGAGCAAACACAAAATTCCTTCAACTGATGAGCAAAAAAAACCAAAAACAAATGTGAAGCTCCAAGTTCAGAGTCTCTCGTGTCATTTACAGTCTGTGATTGGGTTGGTTCATATTGACAGTGTGTCTCTCGTTATTTCTTCAGATGAGGACTGGATGGTGGTGTCATAGATAATGGAGAGTCCCATCTCTGTACCACCGTTTACAGGGTTGCTGTTGTTCCGGCTGCTCCTTCTGAAAGATTCCCTGATCCTGCTGGAGAGGCGGCTGGACACACGCCTCACCACCTGGCTCAGTCTGCGGTTCTTCAGCTTCATCATGCCCACGTCGTCCTCCAGCTCCTCGGGTGGCACGTCGATGTTCCCGGAGTACCAGAACACCCACCAGATCAGGCTGAGGAAGATGATGATGGCCCCCGCGTAGATGAACAGGTCGTGGATGATCAGCCCTCCAAACACCCCCACCATCATGATGAGGACGCCGAGTATGTCGTGGGCCACTGCGAACCAGAATGAGCACTTGCAGCGTCCCACCCCTCCGTAGCTTTGCTCCATGACCGGCTCCACCAGGACAGATGTTGACATGGTGGCAGTGGAGATAATCCAATTCAGAAAATGTATGTATTTTTTCCAGAGTTAATCCAGATGTGGAAAAAGGCAGCAGGTGCTGGCGGCTGCAGGACAGTGAAGTGTGATCCTCCGACAGAAATGCATGAAAGAAACTGCAGGGACATTGGTCAAAGTACAGAAGTTGTTATCAGCTACAGTCACAGCAGCTTTGTGACTGTATTGGATGTTTAAAAGGAGACAGTTGCATCATCACTGAGAAAAAGTAGTTTCAAAGTTCACCAGACATCTCCATCCTTTCCTCAAACCCCCTGGGTGTACCATTTCCTCCTCTGCTTCTCCTTCAGTATGGGGATCCACACAAGCCCCATCACAACAAACAACAGCCCTATGGTGAGGCAGGCTGAGGCCACAGAGCGAGAAGCCTCTGTCACCTCCAGTGACTGGAGCAGGAAGAGGAGTCCGCCTGCAGCACACATCAGAGATCCCATCACCATCACGATGATTGGTTTGTGGAGGTAGGCCCAGCCTGGGGCCACTGCAGCGCCGACGTCAGGGTCTGGACACAAGCTTTGACTCCCAGAGTCATCTGGAAGTGAAGTTTCTCCAATTGTCTCCATGGTTGCCACCACTCTGAAAAACCTTTAACACATAAACAATGAAACAGAACCCACTGAACATCCACAGCTCCCCAAGTTTCCTCTCAATTCCTGTCCTGAGTCGTCCTGCGAGCTCAGCCGGTCCTTGCTGAAGTCAATGCAGCCATCTCCCTGCAGTCGTGTGAAGCAGTTATATCATCTGTATGATCAACATGAGAGTGTCTACGTGATGCATCGCTCGTCCTCGTGGCCAGAAAACCGTGAACACACTGTAATTCCAGATGGCCCACCACACCCACACAGCAGAGGAAGGGCTTGGATGAATAGGCAGACCCTGCCCACCTGTTGACAACAATATCATCACCACTGATTGGCTGGATCATCTTGCTCCTCCAAAACAAATATACTGTCTATTCAAATGTAATATCTCAGTATCTCGGACAAGCTTCAGCGTACAATGCATGTCTGACATGTTCATTACCGAGCACATATAGGAGCTGTGAGGAACTCATAAAGGATGTGTTTGTGCCCCTGCAGCATTACTGCTCGTGAGCAGCAGCTGTACAAGTATACAGTCACTGACAATAGGCATGTCATCTGATACAGCTGGCAGCTATAAGTGCTCGGCTCTGATGGCTGAACTCAACACAGGCAAACATTGTGAAGGCTAAAGCACTTCAGATGTCAAAGCACACAAACGCTGTCTAAAAACATACAGTATTCTGTTTTTAGCCTGATGATGTTAAAATGATGCACCGCTAACTTCAACCACGTTTAATAGATGTAAAACTGTTTTAACGGACCTAAATAAAGGATGTAAGCCAAATTTAAGTCACGAACACTAAAGATGTCATGATTGTTTGTCTATTTCTGTTCAGTCATACTGATACTTTAAAGGGGCACTATGTAGTCATGGAGAAGAATCTTAATATCCATAATATTTATTAGGTAATAATACAAACTTGGAATTATTCATGTTTTCCATAGGTGAGTAAACAAACTGTTCTCAAAGGAAAATAAGGTCCCCAGAACACACACGATGGCAGGGTCCGCCACATATAAACAAAGTAAAACAATATGAGCATGTGTTGTCCTTGGTTGTTTGTTTATTCAGACATGAAAACGAAGAGTTTATCTTGTTTAGGCATGAAATATCAATCAGTAAAGATCTTGCTCTGATTAAATTACCTTCCCCAAAACTACATAGTGTTCCTTTAACTTTGCTTGACTGATGATGTTTAAATAAATACGCATTCTGCTCAATTATCCATTCTGACAGAAATAGGTTTTCCCAAGGAATGTCTCACTAGCAGAACTACCTTTCAACAGTTGTAAAATCTAACCAAGTATTTTTACTCAGGTGCTGTACATCAGTACAAATTGAGGTGCTTTACTTAAGTAAATGTCCTGCTGCTTTGTTCTTCTAGTCCACCACATTTTAGAGGACATATGTTTTTTTCTTCTCTACAATTATTTGACAACTGTGAAAGAATTGGCCACGTGTTGAATTCATATTCCAAACAAATAGGAGGCAGTGTATCACCAGAGTAGGTGAGAGCAGAGGTAGAAAGTGCCTATAGGCTAGCTGGTTAGCATGCTAACTTCAGATATCTTTGATATGGTCAGAACTGTTTTTTAGTTATCCTAGTTTATTTTTAAATGTTTTAAACTAAAATTATTGGATATCTCATATTTACTCTGCAGATTAAGATTATCAATTCAAAATATAAAACAACAACAAATGTTGGATTATTCCAAATTAAACTACCAAGAAGTATATACAGCCATTAAAATGAGCTGCAACATTAAAGTGATGGACACATTTATGCATCAATAATTATAAACAATAATGTGTTAGCATTGCAGTATACTAAAACTCTAATAACACATGTGCTTCATTAAAAGATCTGAATACTTCTTCCATCACTGCCTTGAAAGAACAGAAAGTCTTGCTAAAGGTTTAAGTGATAATTTTGTTTGGTAAAGATTAATACTTAAATTCCCTGCAGACTTGTCATTTCCCATTTAAAAAAAAAAAGAAAAAAAAAAGGTAACCCAAATCACTTTTTACTATATATGAATAGTCCGTGGCCAAGTCATCACAGTAGGTTTTTATCTCTCAGGCATTTTGACATAGAAGGAAAACCAATTGTAATAGATGATGAGGTCTAAAGCCCATTTCACTTCATTCATTTTAGGGCCGTGCCGGTGTGATTTAGGGAACAAAGACAAAGGCAAATATTGTTTCAAATAACAAAGTTTATAATCTGTTGTATTCAAGCAAAAAAAAGACAAAACAAACTGAATATATTGACGATCAACCATCTCGTGAACAACCTGCTCCTGTGTAAAATGTCCATGTTGAGGGGGGTAATGTGCAAAGAGGCCCTGCTGGGAATCATTTCACTTTAGGCACTTTTCTTTTTACTTTGGAGTCACTCTTGCCGGTCTTCTTGTTCAGTTTGCTTGGTGATTTTTTCTCCTTCTTCGCTGCAGCAGGTTTGGGTCCCTTCCCCTTTTTCGCTGCAGCAGGTTTGGGTCCCTTCCCCTTTTTCGCTGCAGGAGGTTTGGGTCCCTTCCCCTTTTTCGCTGCAGCAGGTTTGGGTGCTTTCTCCAGTTGCTTCTTTTGGGAAGATTTCTACAGCAAAGAAAGACAACAAAAGGTCCACGGTTCATTTAAGACACAGCACCACCCGATTCCCTCAAAAATGTCAATATTTTAATTAATTTGAGTGTTTAAATCTAGAGTAGTGAGTAGGACTGACCTCCAGTTTAGGCTTCTTGCTTGGTGTTGTTATAGGAACAAGCTGTGGGATTTCTTCCTCCTCCTCCACCTTTTTCTTCTCTCCCTCAGCAGTGCTATCCGTTTGCTTTCGGTCCTCCATCTTCATCTTCTTTGCCTTTCCCTGAAACCACATGAGCTGGTTATTTTACACATACAACTGACTCAGACACAAGAGAAACATATGAGTAAGAAACTAGTTCTCACCTCTTTCTTGAGAGTCTGAGCATTTTTCTCTGCCACCCCCTGCACATCGAGGTGGCTCAGGTCTGAGCTGTAGATGGGCAGAGCCACTGACGTTTGACTCTTTATGTGGATGATCTTCATAACTGGTCCTTTCTGTAAACATTAAAACGGAAAAATTAAGGTAAAAAGGTGAAAAGGTAAAATTAGCAGCTTCTTAAATGTAACGACTTCCTGCTTTTCTTTGTCAGTTAAAGACGCAATATAAATCTCCGAGCAGCAACACTCACCATGCGTAGTTTGGCCACCACTGTCTGGACTGCAGCCTCGATGTTTTCCGTCACCTCATCTGCAGTCATGCCGGAGTGGGCAACACGAGCCATGCTACAGTAATCATGTGAGATAAAGGCAACAATTTAAACAGCATCCATGCAAGTAATATAAATGTAGGTGTTTTTGTTTTTCGTGCGAGTATGACAGTAGACATTGTGTATCAAAGTTGTAGAGACAGACTCCACAGGAGGAGGGGGTCCGTCTGGTCTCGCATTGAATCATTTTAGCACCCCTATTGCCCGTATGAAACACTAACAGAATCAATAGGATTGCTGAGAGGTGCTAACCATTTTAGCACAAGACCTGAAAACATTCTGTTGAGGCAATATTAAGGACAGAATGTTTTTCCTAAAGCTCAAAAGAGTTAGTCTCACAACGCTGAGTAAAGCAGATTTTATCAGGAGCGCAAAGAGCAGTCGAGTGAATCTCACCAGCAGCAGCCTTTGTTGTTAACCTTCAAGCTGGTGCCCTGGATGACTCTCTCGATGTCTCGGGCCAGATGTTTGCTCTGCAGGTTCACAGATAGCGGCTCTCTGTGAGGACAGAAATCGGGTAAGAATGCATTTAATGCAGATAAACAACCACCCAACAGAGGGAAACACAAAAACAAACCCAAGTTGAATACATAAATATGCAGATTTGTCGAGAAAAAAACTCAGATATTGGTAACAAATGTGTTAAAGTGTGTTAAACAGTAATTAACATTATAAAAAGTTGTTATACAGGGGCAACTTTTTATGTATTCTGTTATGTTTTTAATTTCATATCAGCCATCAAGAATTGTAACTTCTTAAGTACAAGATCATGTTTGTTCTCACACAGTAAGCATTACAACAACTATTGTTTCAAAGACACATGAATACAACATGCAGTGACATACAAACATGATGACCAGCTAATCTGCAGTATTACTGCTCTATGCCGCCTCTTAAAGCCCTAGTTTTTGACAATGCTTGCTGTTTTGTCTTGTCAATACGATTCAAATGTTGAGCAGTGTCATAATAACAGAACAGAAATACTACTGTAAGTGTATTGAAACATACAGATAAAAGCATAAAAGAAATGTTGGACATCCGACTGCTGCACTGCAAAATCAAAAAAGTGCACACCTGCACTATCAAACCATCCACTTTGTGTTGGAGGTGAATCCAAGTCCACTTCAGCTGACTGAGAGGAAGCAAAAACATGAATCTACGAACGGTGCTTACGGAGCTCCCACAGATCAACGCCCAACAGACACCAAAACACCTGTTTGCTGCGGTATCGTACTAAAGATAGTAAGGAATTGGAGGCATAACTCTGATGGAATTAAAGGAAAAGTCTTACTTTTTCCTCTCATAGAAATGTTTTCCAAGGTGGGAGGGCAGCAGGCGGCGGACGCGGTCGTCGGACAGGAACATGTCAAAGTTTCCCAGCAGACGGCGCTTGGCTTCGAATGGTTTGTACTCCGTCCTCAGGACCTTGAATGGGATGATCTGCTCCGGACACAGGAAAACATCATGACTATGGCTGCCATCAATAGCAGGACGGTAAATCACTTGTGGTTTGTAAGATTCCTGACTTAAAGGGCACTATGGACAGTTAACCAACTGTGCTGCCATGATTGTGTAGACTGTTTATTATAATCAACTGTACATTTATCCATGCTGATAAATACCTCACTGATGTTTTTGACTCCCCTCTCCTCCAGCAGCTTCTTATAAAACCTCTGGGTCTGCTCTGTGGTCATCTTAGGCTCATCTCTGGTGAACAGGCAAACCTCGTCTGTGTCAGACCGCTGGCCATGGGGCAAGGGACTGAGGGTGGAATCAACGTCATTAAAAATATGTTCAGGTGAGAAATAACTGCTACAGAAAACTAAATGTCAAGCATGAAAGCAGCTTTATGTTCCTGTTTGGAGGACTCACATGCGGATGGTCTGTGCCACTTTGGGGATCTTCCAGAGGGTGAAGAGCAGGCTGATTTGCTGAGTGTCGTCCAGGAACAGAGAGTCACTGGTCGACTTGGTTTTCAGGAAGGCTTGCAAGGCTTGGACGGCCTTCTTCACCTGGCAGACATTAACTCAAAAGTTATAAAAGACGACACAAACCGCCGACAAGCTCCAGTTTTCTAACACTTGACTAGAGATTCAGAATTGTTACAGTGCCACTGTGAATTAACGTTAGCTCCGTTGCTAAAAAAGCTAGCTAATGTTAGTTATCCTACACCTGCTGTCGATTCAAAACAACATCATTTGTTACAGCCAACTACAACTTGAAGTCACCGACATGCCATTTATATAGACTTTAGATGTATTACAGTAAAATGATGTTTTTACCTGTGCCCGGTCTAACGCGACTCCTTTTGCCTCAGCCATGCTGTCTGCTTCACGTGCGGCTCTTAGCTACGCATGCGCAAATGGTACACTCTACGTCACAGAAAAACCAAAGAAACTTTATTTGTACGACTTCCCTGAACACTCACAGGAGAAAGGTTGCCTTCAGACCATACAGATACAGATACAGATGTGAATTTTCAATATGAAAGAATGAAAAAAATGTGTAAAATTATAAAGTAATTGTAACACATTAGGGTATCCCAAAAGGGTACAAATACATAAGTAAAATATATCATGTTAAATTAATACTCCTAAAAGTCTTTGATATCAAATTTACTCAAGTATCAAAAGTAATTTCCTGGAAATTAATTTACTTATGTGTACGAAGTATAAGTAGAAAAAAAATATACATACATCTACATGTATATATGTACATATTTTATACTATGGGTTAACTGATTAATTGGATGATTATTCAGCATTTTTTTGATTAGCAGAATCAGAGTTTTTGCATATAAAATAAATTAGATAATCAAAAAATCTGCCACTTTGGCCCTGAAACAGTATGAAATCTGCAAAGTAACTGCTTACTAACTTATCAAATAC
>OMLP01004627.1:1980-13914 GCA_900302685.1 Spondyliosoma cantharus | reverse complement strand
CGAGCAGAAACACGAGAACGACACCCTCGTGGCTGCTCTGAGGAATACCGAGCAGGAGCTGCAGGGTCACCAAGTCGAGTGGCAGGAGGAAAACACATCCCTCGTTCAGGCCTCAGAAGATCTTAAGAAGACTCTGCAAGACACGGAGGAGGAGCGGGCCGAGACAGAAAACGTCTTGAAGTCCCAGCTGGAAGATCTCACCAGCAAACAGAAGGAAAAGAAGAAATGGTTCCGAAAGTTCTTCTAGAGTCCAAATCCACACTCAGGGACACTTGAGACTTGCTCAAAACACTTTTCTTTTATATGTTTCTTCAACTTTAAAGTGACATCGTTAAATAAAACTAATATAATGTGACACACAAAGCTCAATCGACTCTTTTGAAGGTGAATTAGGTCCCTGGTGGTCTAGTGGTTAGGATTCGGCGCTCTCACCGCCGCGGCCCGGGTTCGATTCCCGGTCAGGGAACACTGTTTTGGGGCTCTTTGCTGTGTATCACCTGCTCTAACTTACCTTGTTTCCTGTCATATCTGAAGCTGTCCTATCAGTAAACCCATAAAAGGCTTAAAAAATAATATTGATAATAAAAAAAAAGTCAGAAACTCAGAAAAATGTTCCATCTTTTTCAGTTTGTAGGCAGCCAATGTTGCCTTTTTTGCTAATGTTGCTTTGCTGCTGTTTCATTTATATCCACTCCTAATAAATCTCACATTAGCTGAAACGGCAACTGAACGTTATAACCTTCATGCAGTTTGTTGTCCTAAAACACAGAAATCTGTTAGCATTTTTGTACAACCGGTTCCCTCCTCTCAAAGTCTACGAGTTTTTTAAAAATTGTCTCAAATACAGCTCAGCGCAATACCCTTTTAGCTGTGTGTGTGTGTGTGTGTGTGTAGATAGATAGATAGATAGATAGATAGATAGATAGATAGATAGATACTTTATTTATCCCAAGGGAAATTCAAGTATCCAGTAACATACATGCGTGTGTGTGTGTGCGTTTCTGTGAATCTCAGAAAACAACAGAGGCAGACAGTCAGCATTTATCAGAGACCTTTCAGAGATGCCTCGGGCGCCGCATAACATCTTCTACACACACTCACAAAACATGCCACCGATGCTCTTATTTTGGCGGTCCGCTTCTGTTGTTTTGAGGCAGGGAGGGTGTCAAAGGGACAAAGAGACACACAGAAGCCAAACAGGAATCAAGGCTACACACTGGGACAACTCTGGGCTCCTGCTTTGTGGTGTGGGAGCGCCCGGTCACTCCCTCGAGAATATTTCCGACGTGTTAAAAAGACAAAAAGCATTCCTCACAGTGAAACAGTCAAGAGGTCAAAAGAGAAAGTTAAGAACCTTGTAAGTGTCAATCAAGGGGGGAACTCTCCCTGCGTCAGTCTGGTGACTCGAGTTTACAGTCGTCCTCTTCTGCACACACACACACACACAAATGCATTCTTGTGAAATTAACTGTAACTTGTGACACACATATCAGCTATTTGGCCTCATTTAACTCAAAAACACCGCTCTTATAAGTGTGTTTAACCTCGTGGACTAAGATCATAAACTGGTAGATTAATTCTCTGTACCTCGTTGTCTATTTGTAAGGATTAAGTTTCCGAGTGGATTTTTGTCATATTTCCATGAAGCATGAGGTCAAATTTTATTTGAGTCATGCATGGCTGTAGGGACGGCAACGTCATGTCTGGTGCTCTTAGTCCAGACTGAGATATGTCAGCATTTTAAACTAATATGGTAAAATGTTAACTGATAATAACAATTTGTAGCAACTTACATGTTTTAATCACTTTTCTATTGGCTGGTTTGTAACGTGATGTGAAAAACGAGACCTTCCCCGTCGCTCTCTCTGTTGGCTATACAAGCCTCGTCTCAGTGCTTCTCTCCACTCCGCTAACAGAGAGCAACAAAAGCTAACCTTAGTTTTTTTTTTTTTTACTGTTCATTAAGGGGATTTGTTAGTTTTGGACGCTTTCTGACACGGTCCACCTCCCTACACTCGTATTTTGAGTGTTATTTATCGCCAAAAAAAGAGATCAAACCTGAATTAACCTGAATCATTGACTGATTGGACTCGTAGCTGCAACGATAATTGTGCCCAGCTAACTTTACCACATAATGAGAAACACAGAAAGTAGCAGTTTCTATTGAACAAAGGACAAGGTGTGACTGAATGCAGTGAACTAACTTTTCTCTTGTGGTTCCCCTAAAAACCTGTAACTGTAGAGACACCAGAGGTGTTTACTGATTCAACATTACCTTGCAGCTACATGTCCTAGCACAGGTTTTGATTCCAAGAAACAATCTCAGCTGTTATTGCTTGGCCTTCGGGTGCTTTGACTAAGTCTCCGCAGAGAGAGGGTTACTCAGACAAATCCAGCACATGCCATCTGTGCATGTGTCAGAGAGATCTGCCTCCACAGGTCTGAAAACGATACGTCCCCTTTTTGCAGGTCACCAAGGAAACCAAGAATTCATGCGGTGCTCCTCGGCGAGATCCCAGGTGAGTGTGATATATCACACACATACAGGGACGTAGGTATGCACACCTGGAATGTGAGAGCGTGGGAGAAACATTACACATTATCTGCTCATTCAGTGGTTACAGAACAACTGTTGTTAATGTGTTAACAGAGAGAGAGACGGAGGTGTCCTCACACGTTGGTCCAGTGAATGATGGCAGATAAGAAGACATCTTCGGCATCAGTGTTTTATGATTTGTTGGCTGAGCAGTGCAGTGTTATCTGTTGTTAGGTTTTACGTTGTAAAAACAAACAGAGAACGTGCACCTCGGTCACGGCTGCACAGAAGTCCAACATTAACAAGACAGAAAACTGTACAATACAACATCTAGGAGAGGTGTTGACCAAATAACAGCTGATGTAAAGGAAATAAATCTGAGATTTAATACTCTTTCGAGGCCAAAGAAGTAATTGGATTAAAAACTAATAATAAAAAAAACAAGTTTGATGCAGGATTTCAAACTCTGAAACAACACACTATTAGATTTTAAAGGTGCAATATGAAAGAACTGGCCACCTGTCAAATTCATACTCCAAACAAATAAGGTGCAGGTCTTCACAAGAGTGCCGCTAACTGCTGCGAACTGTAGCTGACGTTAGCTCACTTAATCATGCAGCTAGCGGTCCAGACCGGGAGCTCGGCGCACCAGGGGAGTGTTTTTGTTCACGTATTACTAGTTTACATAGAGAGCACAGGAGCTTTGGATCGACCTGGTGAAGAGTGGGGCCAGAACATGGTCGAACCAGGACCAGGCCAGATCGACTACAAGAATACAGAGGTGACTAACAGCTGCTCCAACCAGGACGGCGCAGGTTTAGGTGGGGAAAGGAAAGTTGTGCATCGGGAAGGGGATCAAGAGGGAGGGCAGAAACGAGGCTAGCTGATTAGCATGCTAACTTCTGTAGACATCTCTGCAACTAAATGCATAGCCGCCTCTGACATCACATCAAAGTAGCTATTTATTCACATTTTGTTCAGCTAATTTTTCTGTTTTGAAATATATGTATAGCACCTTTAATATATTGCCTTCAGAGAATGTTGCACCAGTTTTGTTCCCCAAATGATTTGATTTTGAATAAAAATGCCCAGAAATTGTTAATCTGCATGTTATTTGAAAATATACATAGTGATAGGCGACCATGATGGAGTATGACTTTTGGGGAAAATATTGGGCTTTTGGCTCTGGGCAGTTTAAATTCAACATGTCGCCGTAAAAGTCACAACAGTTAAAAATACAGTGGTAATATATTAGGCGAGCACTGGATAATTGCTTCTGCAGATTTAAAGATTTCACACAAACTTCTACATCTTTAAGTGCCAAAACTTTGTCCCAAACTCCACCGGAATAACAAGGAACCAGGAAAAAAAGCATAATCTGCTTTGCTGGTTGAGGCGATAACAACCCACGAGGTCTCCGTTTTAGAACAATAGAATATTTTTTTTATCATTTCAAGGTTCAACACCGAAGAGATTCCTCAACATAAACAGGCGAGGCTCCACAGGAGATCCGCAGAGCGAGAGGAGAGAGCAGGAATGAGTCCCAACATGCAGGAAAAGAATTATAGGCAGAGGAGAGAATTCACGACCGCGATCCAACACCTCGCCCTGCCACTCCCTGCTCCTCCCCAAATAATTGCCTCTTACCCCACCTCTGCTCCCCCCTTAACATCTAACCTCTGCTCTTTGCCTCACTTTCTCCCATTCTTACTGTCAAACCTCTTCTATCCTTTCTCATTTCTTATCAAATTTAATGAATCGTATACTGGTGGGAGGTCATTAAGAGCAGTTTATGTGACGCCTGTCCTGGTTTACTGGAAGCTCACACTCCTTCAGCCACACACAACACACCCTGCCCTAACAACCAAGTGCACTGCTCCAACATATAACCTAATGTGCACTACAGTACAATATATCAGGAGGTTTGTGTCTTTAGGGCTTTAAATTATGATTTTGTCCTTCAGGGTCAATAAAAAGTGTTTGTATGTAATCATCATCGTCATCATCGCTTATATTGCAATCAAATCAGATTATAATATGTGAATCATTTCCTGGCTGAACATGACCAGACTACTGATAAGCAGACCCACCTTATTGGTATGAACCTTCCTGCCCCACCCACAAACTGGCACTGGCATGAGCACAGCGACACACACACACACACACACCCAAACACACACGCTCAAGAGTACATTGGCAGGAAGTGAAAACACACCCAGTGGGCCGGAATCCAATTTCTCCTCCTGTTTTTGTAGGCACATCCTTCACTTCGGCGTGCTCTCCTCAGTTGCAGTGGAGTTAAGAAGTATCATTAAGAAAAACATCTCATTTTAAAATGATCCATGGACGGACAGACTCATTAGAGACTTCATAAGGTTGAGTGAGACGCTTTTTAATCACTCGCATGTTGCGCGCTGCAATCCAACTTAAAACAAACCTGTCATTTGTGCTCTAATCACAGTGAGAAGTCACGAGAGAAAAAAGATTCATGCAGGTTTTAATTAGATGAAGTCAAAGAGAAAGGGCCCCGTGTGATATTTCGGCCTCTCAATTTCTTTATTAAATCAACCTGTAGACAAACGATAGCACTCGAGGGTGTTGCTATGTCTGGAATTTACAAAACCCACAAGCAGCACTTTGGTCCAGATTTCTGACTTCAGCATGTTCGATCAGTCTTTTGTACTTTGGAAACTGAGTCTGACGATTCTCTGAAATCCCCCTCTGTCAGGAAAATCACTTGATATAATAATATTTATTGATATGACGATGAATGAAAGTGAGCCTGCGAGTAGATAATTCATAGCAATTCATTAGTGACACTTAATTGTGATTATTCTAACACTGCTGACTTCAACATAATGAGACAGGTTTATACAAAGATGAGATTTCATGCTTTTTTAAAGTCTTTTGAGTGTGTAAATGTACATGAGAGGCCTGTGCTGGCTGCCGAATGTTCCAAGTAGAATTTACTAAAGTGCGTACTGCCATCTACTGGCTATATCCGGCTATGACTACGACTCTCCCTCCCATGAGATTTTCAAACATTAGTGATGCAATATCTAATCTAGAGTGCACAATATCTCTTGGACACGAGCTACTGAGCTAAGCTAAGGACAATGAGGTCACGTCCTCTGTAATATTTATAGGATTCTGGGAGGTTTCAGACATACAGAGGATTATATCCTTGTGGTATTTAAGACTGATTCAAATATTATTTTAGATTTCTGTAATACATTGACTGAGACGTTTACGTTGCAGTGTAGAGAAGACTTTGAAACGGCATTTAGACGACGGTGAAGTAAATATGAATATTAGAGAAAAATTTTTGAACAGTTAAATGAATACACAATATATTTATGGTAAAAGTTTTGTGATTTTATTAAATAGTCAAGACATTTTACTGTGTTTGGCTGGTGGCTAGTCTAAGGCTAAGAGCCTGCTCGTGCTACTCCTATTCAACTTTAACAAATCTGTCTTAACTGTAAAAAAATGTTCACTTAAGTCACATAGGCTCTGTTGAACTACCAGACTGGCATAGAGGATTGCACAAATATTAAAAAAAAAATCTTAGTGCTTGCTTAAGTGCTAAGAAAAGAACTCTTACACTAACAATGTAAACAAAGAGGCCTGCATATATCTCAACCTTTAAGAAGACGAGCCAGCAGCCATGTTTTCTCTGTATATGCTTCAGTGGAAGAAGAAAAAACACCTTAGTCACAGCTGACTAAGATCAACAGGTAGGTGATGTACGTGTAATCGTTACTTAATAATTTAAATTTTATACACTTTAAAGCTAGACAAGGCACACTCTCTTAAAATGTAACCACCGTTCAGGTTCCTGGTTGACATTAAGAGATTTCTAACAGTCAAGGTGTCGATGTCACACGTCGCCCTCTTCTGGCAGTGTAGTGAGAATTTCCACTCCGTCAGACGTGATGACGACCGTGTGTTCAAACTGAGCCGACCTGCGTTCATGTAAATTAAAATAAAACACACATAAAGGATTTTAAAGGAATAATTCAAGATTTCAAAACAGCTACAAACACAAAGGAAAGATATTTTTAGTTGTCCTCCACCCACCTTTTATCATCTGCAGACACTGCGGTCCACTTGTCCTTCAGTATTTTAAACTCCACAGACCCCTCCATCAGGATGGGCTCTACAAATCAACAGACAATATCAGCCCCATGCTCAAAACACTGATATCTTCAAGTGCGTGCAAAAAGTGTAAAAGGTAACTCGCCTATTGTGAAAGCCATCCCTTCGTCCATGGTCATGTCATTGTCATTAGCTACAAATAAAGAGAAAAAGAGTTTCTGTTATTAACAATGAAAATGTCATCATGGGCTTGTTTTTAATATCCTTGTCTCATAAAATAAAAATAACCCTAACAGGAGTATTACTGAAAGGTCACGGTGGCAAGTCGGAAAAACAATCTGGTGATGCAGCCACGATTAAAATGCATTCATAGCCAAAAGAAATCCATAATAATATTACATAACATGCCAACACACAATACATGTACCATTACAGAAGATATGTATGCTTTTAGTCCCATTGAGAACATTGGGCAGTGTTGCATTTTGCCTCTTGTGGCCAAAAATGAGTATTACAATAACAAACAATTAGAAAATAATCCTGACAAAAAAAAAATTATCCAGGCAAAACCTTTTTTTCAGCTGTTCTTAAGCACGGCAGAGAAAACTGTTTGAATCAGACTTAAAAGATTAATCACGAGATTTTTTTTCTCGCTTGCCTCTCAGGGAACCCTGAACATCAAGTATAAATGCACACGAACACATGTGAGACATATAAAAATAGGTTCTAATGTTGAACTCTTTGTCTCAAGACTCTCACGCAGGTGTTTGCCACATCATCCGGGCACAGATCCAAACCTACCGTGGTGCCAGATCTCAGGATAGCAGTGAAAGTAGGAGCCTATTCCGTGTCCAATGAAATAAGGGCACACTTGGAAGCCACTGTCGTGGGCAATTTCACTGCCAACAGGACACAAAAGATATTATTTAGAAAATGTTGTGACTATACGGTACGTGTATGCATTCATTGTGTGTGTACCTGATAGTGTTTCCTATAACACTGAGCTGTGCACCCGGCTTGCAGGCAGCGATGGCCTCGTCTCTGCATCGCCTGGCGGTTTCCACCAACTGCCGCCCAACCCAATCCACCTCGCCAATCAAGAAGGTTTCTGAGGTGTCACCATGGTAACCGTCCAAATACACCTATCACGAATAGGCAGAGGTCAGTGATGAGAGCGGTGTTGCTGTGGCTGAACACATTTACAGTATTATCTTTAGGATTGCTCGACTGCGTCTGTTAAGACGCCGACTCACAGTGACGTCAATGTTGATGATATCTCCGTCTAGAAGCTGTCGACTGCAGGACAAAAAAAATGTATGTTGTTGATACATGTTGTACATTTATTGAGGAATAAGAAACACTATCCAATATGAGTTCTGAGTTCATACTTCATTGTTCAAAATTTCCACAAAAAGTCATATATTTAAAGATTTTGAGTTCCAACCATTAATTGTAAATGTTATTAAAGGTGATTTACTTTTGAGCTAAAAAATCATTTTCTCACTGACTGTGTTTATTTTCCCTCTGGTAGCATCTCAAAAAAAAAATATGTTGACATTAAAATGCAGTTCCCACTGTGAAAACTAGGTGTCAGTGTATGTATAGATTTCTTGAGTTTGTGCAAGGCCCAGCATCATTCCTCTCATCAGGAGTAATATTCTCTATGTGTGATCTAAATGCTGTGAATCCATGTCCTGCCTGTTTACCTGTCAGGTATGCCATGACAGACCACGTTGTTCACAGATGTACAGACTGACTTGGGGAATCCTCCGTATCTGAGAGGGGATGGGTAGGCATTGTGCTTGATCGTCTCCTGGTGCACGATGAAGTCGATTTCATCTGTTGTCATACCAACCTGGAAGACAAAGAGGTCATATAATTGTTGTTTTTTCACGATATAGAAACACACAGATTACTTGTCGTGAGTAGGTGCTTACCTTCACACTGCTTCCAGCCAGTAGAAGAACATGTCTGGCCAGCTGACATGCTCTGGCAAGGCCTTCGATCTGCTCTTGACCTTTGATCTCTATGTAGTCGGGCCACTCTGGGACCAGTCTAGTGCCTACATAGTCAGGCCGCACAATGTGCTACAGTCAGGGGAAAGAGGAGAGACAGGATACAGAAGGTGGGTCATAATGTACTACTGTCAGGAGATAGAGACCAAACTGCAATAAAAATCATGCTGTGTAGGAGCTGACTTGCCTGAAAAGGGCTGGTGAAATTTAAAGTGTGTACAGTAATCCTCCATTTTAAGAAGGCTAATATCATATCAGGGTTCTGGCATAGCAACTATTACAATTAACCCCAGATAAAAGAAGGTAAAACCTCAATCTACAAGTCATCCATGAATGTAACTTCTATTTTTCTATATCAAATCAGAATACTGCTTTTGACTGTGGCATTATGGGAATACAAGGCTCTGTACCTTGGGTACTGCATAGGCAGGCCCAACAGTAGCCGGGCGAACTACATTGTGAGAATTTTTCCACTTCCTCCAGAAGAAGCGCCGATGCTGCTGACACAGTAGGGTTGTGGGAGGTCCGAAGTTCCTTTGACAACAAAGTCTCTGCAGGATAACACCCAGTCCTGGAGGAAAAGAAAGCAACATTGACAACTGTAAAGCAATCACCATTTCCATTGCGAGTAAAAATCTGTGTGACTCAGGCAGAAATGATCACAGATTAGCTTTTTAAAGTTTTATTCACGTTAAGGTTAATAGAGCCCGACTGATAATGGATTTTGGGGCCAATACCCATATAAGGCTGTACAACTATTATGATATCGATATATCATCTGATGTTCTTATATACACAGTATATAGGCAGGATATTTCACAGCTCAACAATAAACTTAGAGAGGGGATGGGTAGTGTTCCGATTAAGACTAAGACTACAATTAAAAATATTTCTTAGTTTCTCATAATATATCAGACTTTGATCCTTTGTCTGCCTGTTCATCACTGTGTCCAAGGCCATTCGTTTACTTAAAAAGATCTAGGCTATTCAATTGTACTTTATAAGTTATTTGCGCACTTTGGTGAAAATAACTAGACAAGTAGTGTAAAAATAATATATTACTCTCAACAGACAGTAATATTGTAACGTGATATACTACTTTAAAATGAAGGGTAACTAGCAATATGTAATATACTTAATTTTGAAAGTAACTGGTGGTACTAGTGTTGTAATACACTAGAATCAAAGCTTCCATGATCAAGTTAAGTGCATCAACTGGCCTTTTAGCTTCGGCACAACTCGCTAAAGCTGACAACACACTGACTGAGTTGTCTGTCCATCAACACCTGATCCACTCCAGTAATGAAGTCAGTTACACTCGTCACTGTTGGATGCGAATTAAGTCTATAAACGAGCCAAAAGACGCCCAGCTTCGCTTGACATTACAACAAAAGTTAGCTGTTAGGTTAAGCTAGCTGTTAAGTTAAGCTAACGCCAGCTAGCGAACACAGCGCCACTCTACAAACAAACTACAAGGTCGTGTATTAATGTGTTTGTTTAACGAGTCGTGTATTGTGTTCGTTGCTAGAGCCAGAGGTGAAACAAGTCGTCAGTGCCCCGCGGCTTCTCGAGTACGGACAGTGTCTGAGCTCAGTACCTGATCTTGTAGCGCGTCCTGCAGAACAGGGGGCCGCCATGTTTTTTTTTTTTTTTTAATGCTGGTCACGTGGTGCGCGAGTCACGTGATGCACCAAAACAAAACAAACATATATTTAATGGAGAAAACTAAGAAAAAAAACAACTTTGGGTCTCAAAAGGCAGATTTTAGAGATCTAACAGATTAAATAAATAAATGAAATAAAGAAAATACACAATGAAAACAGTATAGTATGTTTTTTTTGCACTAACATTTTAATAGATGATAGATTATCTCCCTACAAAGGTGCTAAATTTCTTCCTTTTCTTATATATCATTGTTTTCATAGATCCCATCCCATACATGAATATTTTAAAGCAAGTGTCTTGTTATACTGGTAGAATGAGACACACCTGTTCTTATTGGATTTTACTGGAATCTCTATTTTTAATTAACATCAGCATCACCAAAAATCACCATTTCTTTATGAAAACACTGGCCGCTTATTTCAATAGCTTCCATGTCATTTGAGCCATCGTTCAATTTAACTATAAACAATGATATTAGTACAAAATAAACAATATAATAAAAGGCAAGAAATAGAAATAAACTTGTATATACATAATATGTACAATATAAACAGTGTGGCAGTGTATTTTTAGTAATAAATAATAATTATGGGCATGAACATAACCCAAAATAAGACATGGGAGTTATGTGTACAGTTTTTATTGCACAGTGCACAGGTGAGGTCTACTGGGAGCAGTGCTGGTTGTAAAGTCTGACAGCAGCAGGAAGGACCTGCGATAACTCTTCTTCACACACTTGGGGTGTATCAGTCTATCGCAAGGTCGTCTGTGCCTGCGGACATCTCACCACCAGCTCATCTCATGTTGAAGATGTACTCCACAATCCTGTACAGCTGGTCTGTACCGGACTTGAGGAGCCTGGAGCTGATCCCGTCTGGACACGTCGCCTTCTTCGCCTTCATCTTCCTCAGCTTGCGTCTCACCTGGATTGTGGAGAGGGGCAGATTGGAGAAGGGGGGCTGAGTGTCGGGTGGAGGAAGTGGTAGAATGTCAGGAGTGTCTGCAAGTGGAATGCAGTGAAAAGGTAAGTATAGGTGTTAATGGGGCAGTAAACGGGCGAGAGAAGAGGTGGTGGGGGCCAGCAGAGATGACTGGGCTGGGGGAGGGGTGGTCAAACCTATTGAAGAACAGGTTCAGGTCGTTTACTTACGTCTGACTCCTGGCAGCCTGAGAGTCTGGTTTCCTCTGCCCTGAGATGGTTTTAAGGGTTTTCCAGACTCCTCTGATGTTGCTCTGCTGCAGCTGGTCCTCCATCTTCCTCCTGTAGCTGTTGTCCTTCTCCTTCTTCCTCAGCTCCTTCTGCACAGCCTTCAGCTCCTCCTTGTTGCCTGACTTAAAGGCCTGACCTGAAACTGAATAAAGAGCTCCCTGGAGAGAATGTCTGTCCAATATTCAACCTAAAAACTAACTTCACCTCAGTCTTGTCACCCTCCTGCAATGCGGTAAAGAGTTCCCTCCCCAGACATCTTAACAACCATTCACATCTGGGCCCACCTAGCTGTAAAATCCCACATGAAGGAAAGTCGGGTCAACAACCAACAATTGGCCCTAACATAAACTCAGAGCTCACATGTGTCCATAACGATTCTATAAGGACATTCCTACAGAAGCCTGCACCCC
>OMLP01004623.1:54885-70830 GCA_900302685.1 Spondyliosoma cantharus | reverse complement strand
TATATATGTCTTTGATACAAAACATAGCCAAAAAAAGGCTAAAATGGGTCGTTAACATACCTGGGCAGACGGCCCAAGTAAAATGTGTGTGTGTGGGAAGCTCTGCCTCTAACTGGCCAGTATTTTTCTCAAAGTTAGCCATAGAATTTGTACTGACTTGAGCATTTTCTCTTTAAAAATTCATATCTCTGCCCATCTCCATTTCTCTCTCCAACAAGGTTTTACTGGGACTTGACCATGCTGCTGCTGATGGTGGGCAACCTCATCATCATCCCCGTGGGCATCACGTTCTTCAACGACGAGCACACGCCCCCCTGGATCGTGTTCAACGTGGTCTCCGACACCTTCTTCCTCATGGACCTGGTGCTCAACTTCAGGACAGGCATCGTCAAAGAGGACAACACAGAGATCATCCTGGACCCGCAACAGATCAAGATCAAGTACTTGCGGAGTTGGTTTGTGGTGGACTTCATCTCCTCCATCCCCGTGGACTACATCTTCCTCATTGTGGAGATGCGCATCGACTCGGATTTCTACAAGACGGCGCGCGCCTTGCGGATTGTCCGCTTCACAAAGATTCTTAGCTTGCTGCGACTCCTGCGCCTGTCGAGACTCATTCGCTACATCCACCAGTGGGAAGAGGTAGGAAAGTGTACCCTGATGTGTTTGCTGTGCTTGAATGTTGCCCACTGTCGGGTATGATGTGTAAGATGCATGCTGTTTTGAGTTGTCCTTGGCAAACTGGATTCCCTGAATGTCGACAAGTGAATTCACACTGAGATGCAGAGATAGAGACAATTCCAAGGAAATCACAATTATTGACAATCATACAAGCATGCTATTTGATGAAGCCCATCAAACACGCAGGGCTTCACTTCCTAAATCCAATTATAATCCAAATGGTTATCCCCATGCTGGGGAGCTACTGCAAGTATGTTTGCAGAGCTCTGCACTTTCCCCCTTTCCCCCGGGAAGGAAATATGGATAGATGCTGCTTCTGATTACATCCACTCTTGAAAGGAGTGAAGAGGCTCTTTCGTTGTACCCCAGTCACCGATAAGTTGATGAAGCCGGGGTTGTTGATTAGCATTTTTCCCTCCGTGTGAGCATCCAGCTAGCAGTGGGACCACGAAGCCCAGAGAGCCATTGCTGCAATACAAGCATGATTATAATTGCGGCAATAATTAGAAAAGTTTCCATCGCTCTCACTGGATGGATCTTGCTGTTTAGTCTCGGAGGTAAAAGGTGCAAAGTGAAGCATCAGAGTCTCAGCGTGGAGTCAACAAGAAGGCACGCCACTGGAGGATAATGTGGGACAGCCGGGGTGGCCATGTTGGTCAGAACGCTGGGTAATTTAACGAATGCAGCTCACGAGTAGGAGTCCTTCTTGGAGGCTCAGTGCTTCGTAATAAAAAAAAAAACTGCTGTTTGTCATTCCACATATCCTCCCTAAAAACAACCAAAGCCCCCTTACAAGCTTGTATTTCTTATAGGCGTTAGAAGTGCGGGTTGGAGGCTTTAGCTCGGGGTTTAGTGTCTCTATGAAGAGCACTTGGACACAATCAGTGCGCATGGTCATAACACAGATGTTAAAGTGCGGTGCTGCAGCTCGTACTGTTGTTGATGTCAGCGATCAAAGCAATATTTTCAGCTACGAGTCAGCTTGTGTACCTCCTGGCTCAGAAAAAACATTCTGTGGGATGGACGGACCCTGCACTTCTTGTGAACAGTTCGTACGTCTCATAGCACATTGAAATTCGAATGGCTCCTACAGCGCTAAAGTCTAAGTGTGTTATTACCCAGTACTGAGTCCGGATACATTTCACCCAGTCAGTACTTCAAATAATGAACAATTTACTTTCCTCATGTTTTCCAATTCAATCTCACTTGTTTACTACTGAAAAACAAATTTAAAAAGATTAGTCTCAGTCTACAATTGGGGCTATTCCAAACACCTGTGCTGGCTCGGCTTGACTCGGTTTGACTGGGCACGTCAGCCCAACGGCAGGGATTCACAGTTTCGCTCTAACAGGGCCACCTGCTTGAAGGTGCTACTTTAACTGATGACATTCTTGTCTTGAATAGTGGCCGTCAGTGTGGCTGTAAATACTTCCCTGCACAATTATTGAGCAATCGTTGTTAACAAAGCTCCTCCAGTACAGTTATAAATGTTTAATTTCCTAGAAATTGTTCATAAATTAAAGTCCTTCGTTATTGAGTTATTTAAAAAGCTTTTGAAGCAGCACAATGAGGAAATATCGTTTTGTCATTGGAAACCGGCAATGGACAAGTTTTCTGCTTCAAGGTATCATTATGAAGTAAATGTTGCTTGCACAGTGTAATGGTTACGTAGTAATGTAACAATCTGGGTTTACAACAGACCTCACTATAACTATACAGTCATGTTTGAAAAGGAAGGTTAAATGACGACTTTGAGGAAAACGGAAACAATCCAATTGTCTTTGCAACGACGGTGCCCACAATAATACCACCTGGCAACACTAGGGGAGGAAAACGTGTCTGTTGCCTCTTTTACACGACTCCTGGAACAGCTGAAAGTGAACACGATGAAACAAGAAAAATAAAGAAGGTATCTGAAAGTACTTGCGAGACGTCACTGCCGCCTGCTTGGAAGCGCACATGGCTTGGCGTAGCACAGCTCTGTTAAACTGGTAATGGGAACGCTAATCAGCATAGCACGGTTAGACACACCGTGGCCAATGAAAAAAGGCCCTTATAGGATCAACAAAGGCAAATAGGGAAAATTTATTCATTGTGGTTTTTTTTTTGATACAGCTCCTTACCAAAGAGCCTCATTCGGCTTCAGTGTTACTGAAGTAAAGTACTGTTTGCCTTCATCAAAACAATCACAGTGATCAAAACAATAATTTCAATGTGAGTCTCTAGTTATGTGTCTCTCTTTGTGGCACCACTGATTAAAGTCCTTTAATTCCATTTATGAAAGGCACATAATTTTGTTTGATCAGAGAATAAGGAACATTTTCATAAATTAGGGCTTTGGCTCTGCTCTGTGTTTTTTTTATTGTGTGTGTGTGTGTGTGTGTATTATGCTTTGAATCAGATTATTTTAGAGGGCGCACGTAGTGGGTCGCTCAAGGTGGCACGACGAGCACATGGTCATTTTCTTTTAGTGTGAACTTCTGCCCTAATTTGACATTCACATACTTAGAACACTGCATTGATATCCATTAATTAGCTTGTTTGGACACAGCGCCACTCAGTTAGACGATGGGTGTGTGTGCTCACCTGAGTGCATGGCATTACATGGACAATTGGAAAGGTTGAATAGGAAGCTGATTGCCAATCAAACATCCCCAGACCTGCCCTGGGGCATCCGCGCAAAGTTTTCAAATATTCAGCTGGATAGAACAGTGTATATAAGTGTGCTGACATTAATCATGCAGGGCCTCTGTGATGCCATTTCAAAGAGAGGAAAAGTTCAAATGATTCACTGGGGGAGACTCCCTTTGCCACCCTGTGCTGCCATGCATGTCTGCTGCTGTACTTCAGAGGCCAAAATGAAGGCAGGGATACACGCGGTGTATGAGGCCAGTCGCCATTTGAAGTGGACACGCTGACAGCGAGCTGCCACTTGTGCGAAAAGGGGACAATGGGAGAAGATGATGAAATGAGTGGAAGGAAGGAAAGGAGACCTGCTGAACGAGCGTACAACTTCTCAAACCCACCGAAACAATACGACGAAGAGAAGGGACAATACACTCGCGAAGCCAGCTGCCATTTACATGTTTTATGCCCGTGTGGGTGGTGTGTGTGTGTGTGTGTGTGTGTGTGTGTGTGCGCGTGTGTGTGTCGGGTTTGCTGATGAATGCTCGCTAGGCAGACAGAGTGAAAGGCCAGCTTTGCCTCAGCGCCAGAGTACTCCAGATGCAACCTCACAGAAATGTCATCTGTCACTGCAGAATAACTTGTCGCAGGGATCTCACCACCTGACTGACTTTTTGACTTTTCCTATCGACAGCTACACTTCAGACAACGCGTATATATCTCATCGCCATTTGAATATCGTGGTAACACTTCACGCTGACCTTACTTTGGTCCATTTGCGTTCTCCTTAAGCTTGTAACTACACAGTAATCCACAATAAAACTAAAAAAAAGGGTTATTTCTGCTGGTTTTCACAGCACATTCAGGCATACGTATGCAGGGTCCTTGTGATCCATGACACGGCGCAATTTTTAGCCCCTGTAACACCACTGAATGCCATTCAGCGTCGCTTGCCACTCTAAATATGGCGCTCTGACACAGCAGGAGCTCCAGACCTGCGAGGTCCCGATGTCCTCCAAAAGGCAAAGCCGATTTATTTTACTCATATTTCACAAGTGTCTGCCAGCTATAAATAGTGCTGCACAAATTCATTTGGTTTGTTATTGTTTGAGTTTCATTTCCTCCCCCAGTAAGAAGTCACACAGAGGACACTTCTTCCGGGGAGTGTTGAATTCAGCTCAGTGAACTGCGCTGCATGGTTTAATGCCGCGTGGAGCGATACTGTTGGGAGCACATTTTAAAATTAGAATCTTTTCTCGTGTTCTCGCTGCAGTGAATAAAGCTTTTTAGGAATTCGGGACGAGATAAAGGAAGAAAACATGTGTACTAAAGAGATGGAGAAGCAAATAATACCAAAAAGAAGGAAATTACAGGTGAGGATTTGAGACGACATCTGTTTTGAAGTTGTCCAAAATAGGTGCATGAAATCATAATGGCGTACTTACCACAGAGACCATATAGAAACCTTTGTGATAAGGTGAGTAAGATAATCATTTGCTGCCTCACACCCTCGCTCATAATGGAAAAAAAAATTGCACCCATGTGACCTGCACTTTCGCAGCAACAGGCCAGTCCAACACGTCATGAAGATATTTCATAATCCCTTTGGGGACAGTTAGCTAAGTCCCACATGTAGCATCACCGTCAGTCACTGCGTCAGTATTTTATAAGTGAAATAACAGCTTGTTCGAAGGGCATAAAGGTGCTGAGTCTACTGATGTGAAAAAAATGATATAATCTTTAGAATTCCCTTCGCTTTGGTTTTATGAAACTGTTGGACAGGCCGAGAAAGTAGGTCATAATCTCACATGCACACATGTACATACATATTCAATGGCAAATGGTTAATAGCAGATTGGATTGCAATCGATATACGTCCATTTGTTGTAATATCTATGTTTATGCTGGCTTTGTCTGCATGGACTATAATGTCTTTATGTGACCACACTGTGCTGCTGCCTGAGTCTCAGACATGTTGCCTCAAGACCACAAATTGTCGAAGCGTCCTTGAGTGTGATGCTTGACCCCTAAACTGCTCCAGCAGGGCTTCCTGGAAGACAACAGAGAGGGATTTTGGGTCAAAGCAGCATTAAAGATATTCCACCTCAATGATGTGGTTTTGAATGTGAGTACAGCTCTAGGAGTGATATATAACTTTACACCAGACTGGTCAAGAACAATTTACACCACTGCATTTATTTAAAAGCTATAATAAGTTGCTACCTTGCAGATTCAGATTATTAACACAAAATGTAATCAACAAATACGTTATGATGCATTATACATTAAACTACGCAGCAGTATATTAAAGCTGCCGTTAGTCACAATTTAAAAAAATGAAAATACTCTAATCTGAACTCCTCCAGCACCATCAGTTTCTATTTGCATAACTAAACCAACAATCACCCACCGGCTCATGAATCTCCTTCTTCTCTGTCCTTTTTTATCACAGCTGTCATAAATTAGCTCTGATTGCTTCCATTTCCCCTCCAAACACTCTGAATTTTAAGAGTGTTTCTTTTTTACAACCCGCCGCCATGTTGGCAGAATGTTGTTTGCAAACAAGGAGGTTTTTGGCGGCGGTGGCCATGCGCCAATGGTAACACGGCCATGCATCATGACATTCAACATGGTGTGCAGATATCAATCACCCGCACGCACACGGAGCAGACCGCCGTTATGGCGTCTCCCCCATCTCCCTCTTGTCAGCTTCCTCTTGTCACTTTTCATCTGGATAAAAGACTGTGACCGGATATTCTCCTCATTGGAGTTGTCTCCTGTTGACGAACCAGTGACTTGGATGAGATTAGTCATCCTGTTAAATCAGATTCAAGGCAATGCACTAATGACTGAGCTCAGAGGGCTTCCTCCCATCATGCAGGATGCCTCCAACACAACCGTCTCGATTGGCCCAGCCCAGTAAACGTCGCTTTTGTAGCTTGGATGGAGATGACTTTATGAGACGAGAGCTGAGGTTTTACTGAAGATGGGGCAGGGAGTTTGAAAAACAAAGAAGAGGAGGAACCTAAGTAAAGTGTGTAGGAACCTAAGCCAGACACCTGTGTTTGTTGATTACGTCTATCTCTTTAGTACTGGCATCTCGGATTGTTAAAATGTATGGCTCTGCCTGCTCAAGTGGCTGTGTGCTGTCAGTGAAATACTCAGACGCTGTGATAAAAGTTAGCAGCAGGGCTGCCCCGCGGGTCCCGAGAAGCGAGGCGCCTTTCATTTCCACCCAGTAAATCTATACAAAAATATTTAAATAAGGTAAATCAGCTAATCAGTCCCCCCACTCACTGACCCATTACCTTGGTTGAGGACTGGTCTTTCAGAGATAAGAAAAGCAGGAAGAATAGATTTAATGGGCTATTATTGAGTGCACAATGAGACTCGCCGGCAACAGTGACAGGTCCTCAACGCTCTGAATAAGCCTCATGTGATATCAATACCCACAGTGGATTTGCTTAAAAAACTATTACACAGAAATGTGTAATCCTGCACAAACCCAATGGTGCATCTTGGTAAGGAGCAGAGCGAGAGTGGTTTTTGTGATCCGAGCCCTCCAGGCCTGTTCAGACGGATGATGGAAGGGTGTTCCCAGTGGTCCCCTCCCAGGCCTACTTCTCATTCTCCACGTGCGCTCCGTCCACCATGACAGCATGCATGAGCATGACATTTTGGTCGAAGGCATTTATAGTGAGAAATCTAACCCCCTGCCCATGCAGCCTGCTCCGGGAATCTGCCATCATCATCGTGGAGGATTAAAATAACACAGAGACACGCATGGATTGATTCTGTTGATAAACTTCATTACTCATCACCGGGAGATCATGTCTCACCCAAACACAGGAGGAGGATGCATGCACATGGCAATTAACACACGAGTAAACATAGTAAAAAGAAAAGCACTGTTTATAGAGTAAGGACAGAAAACATTTACATAACCAGTACAGCCAACATAAATCTTTTATTTGTGTTTGTAAAATGACAAGATTGTCTGTGGGAAAATTACAATTTTCAAGAGTGAAGCTAAAACTCAGAGACGGTATTTGAAATGAATTCTTATGTTGCATATGTGTCTGAAACTCTGTCTTTCGGTACTTCAAATAAAATTCAGCCAAAACTCTGTGCTTCACTATGTATCGATGCTGAATCCACAAAAATTCTAAATGATTATCACTGAATGACTATTCTATTAGATTATTAAACATAGTTATACATTATTTAATTGGAGAGCTGCCAAGTTGATGATTTCCAGATTGAACTACGACAAAAACTGTGTGATGAAATGAAACAATTTCTTAATTATTAAATAAAAAATAATAAATAAAGCGACTGTAGCGGGTAGAGCAGGTCGACTAGTGATCGGAAGGTCACTGGTTCGAATCCCGGCGGAGCTGAGCTGCATGTCGAAGTATCCTTGAGCAAGATACTGAACCCCAAAATTGCTCCCGATGTTCTTCGCCCAGAGAGACAACTGCGATTATCTCCAGTAAAACCCCCGCGACCCCTTAAAAAAGGGGGATAAAGCGGTTACATCCCCGCGACCCTCACGGGAATAGCAGTTGATAATGAGATGAGACATTGTACATAGCATTGAAACTCTAAAGCAGAGATTTGAGGTGAAGGGACACGTGTTGTCGTCCGCTCAGCAAAAATGGCATCGGGAAAAAACAGCAACGAGTGACGAATTTTGTTTTCTCCTATGAGTCGAGACGCCATCACGCCAAACATTCATCATCATTAGCCGGCGCGAGCAGCAGACACCAGATGCCTCGGTATAGAGAGCTGCGTGGACTGTGTCTGGGCAGCTACCATCAGCACCGTGGGACATATGCATCTATTCTCTCACCTGGATCACGCTCTTCTCACTCCATCTGTTTGAGATGACTCGGCAGCTGCCTTCATCCGCTCGGTGCCTGTCTGGGCCTGATCGCTACCTCACAAGGATACGGATTAGGAAACGACTTTAGCACGTAGGCTTGTATTTGACCCCTGTCATGTTTATTGGACTGTATTTACAAGTGTTATTTGTCTGAGAGACACTGTGAGCAAATGTCTTTGGTCTATTGCTTGTATTAGTAGTAGTTTAGAAAAGATAGTTTGTGTTAAAAAGTGGTAAAGTTGCATTTACTGTATATGTAGTAGTAGCATAGTTTAAGTCAGCGGGGAGATGGCAATTTACCCAAGTATTGTACTGAAATTCGAGGCCCTTCTCACCCTCGGCTTCACCAGTGACTAAGGAGGAGAAACCACTCAAACTGTATAAGACTGCCTCAAAATATTAACTTCTGACGATATGAAGCTGAACGAGTTAACATAGCATTTGGAGAATATACAGAAAATGTTCAGCGTGTGTTGCAAGTTGTTTGTTGAGAGGCAATTTTGAGAAAAATCATTTTAAAGCAATGAACGCTGTTCCACAGTAAAGATTTAGAGAAATTGTGTGCTGCACTTTTACTGCTCCCTCTATAAAGATTCGCACAGACGTTGCCTGGTTCTGTATTAACGTTTAAAATAAGTTCTATGGTAGTTTGCAAGAAAAACAGGGGGGCCTGAAGAAAACGCTTAGGAACCACTGCTTTGAGAGGTTTTTCTACGTCTTCACAAAGAAAAAAGTTGACTTCCATAGATCCCTGGCTCTCACAACAATATGATGCATTGTAGTAGAGTAGTTGAAATTAGCTCAACCTTAAACAACTACAGCAGTAAAATGCAACATACGCATGAATGCAACTGTTATATTAGCACAAAAACATCAGATATAATAGTAAAATGCTGAGAATTTCATATACTTAAGTCATTTTTTACTTATTAGGGGTTGACGGATATGGCTTTTTTTTTTTAGGGCCCATATAGATATTATTAGAAATCAAAGAGACTGCTAACCAATATTTGGATCTGATAAACGCTTTGCAGATCAGAATTATTCAGTGTTTATAGGCTGTTACTGACATTTAACCAGTCGTTATTGTTGTGGGCGGGGCATTGTGTGAGAGGAGACTGCATCAGACACCAAAGTAACACAATGTTAAATTCACTTGTGTTATTGACAATCTGACAAAAAAAATAAATAAAAAATCCCTGATATCAGCCCTGATAGTGGTAGAAGTTTATCATCAATGTTTAATTTCCTTTATATTGTTTGCCTTTAATATTGACTGTGGTTAAAGTGCCTCTCCACGCGACTAGGCCGACCATTTACAGAAAAAATAACCAGCTGCCTCCATCACAAGTGCTTACAGCCGCGTCGCTGCTGTTTCATTAGTCGCGTTTATGAAACCACTCCATCGACATTGACTTCCCGTAGGTCACGTGATCTAACGAATGCTTTTAATTTTAATTTAAAAAAAAAAAAGCCAGCGGGCGTATCTGCACGGCCTCTCATATGGAGAGGCCTAATGAGGGTAGTAACAAGAGAGTAACAACGAGACCCACGTAAGAAAGCGTTGTGGTGTGTCTCTCCGTGCCCTCATCAATCACAGCACTCGTGTTTATGCTGATGCTAATACTGCCAGGCTCACTCTGCGTCCCTATCAATTAACAGAAAGTGGCCAGCAATCCATCATCCCCCATGTAACACGCCATGTTGTGGGACGCCGTGTGCGCAGACAGGAGCGCGTGTGTGTTTGCGTTTAAATATGTGTGCGTGTTTACAGCGCAGTATGTTTCTTTGTTAAACGTGCACAGACGCTCTGCCGTATGTGGCTATTTTATCATTTACAAGAGGCGGCAGAAAATGAAAGGAGGGGAGCTACAGAGGGGTACTCGTTCCTGCGCCTCAGTATAATGATCCTTTAATAATGATCCAACCTTCTAACAGAAGCAATCTCGGGAACAATTTTTCGTAACTGGAAAGTCTGTTCCTGCCTGGCACGGGGGTGTATTTGAATTGATTGCAGCTGTAAGGAGAGATAGGGGGAATCACCTTCCTCCAGTGACAGTAGAGTTTGGGTTACAAACTGGAGATTTGCATGGCATTACCTGTGACAGTTCTCGCAGGCTTTATTCTCCGCACAGTGTTTAAGTGCCAGAGGTCTTTTGAGGGCACATCTATAGTTGGAACGTAGCAGGAGTTATTGTTGAACAGTAATGAGTCATTCAGGCGGCGCCGCGAGATAAAGAAAGGAATTTATCCTGCTTCAGAAATACACTGACACTGTAGAGAACTTGATAGTATTCAGTGTATTGAAAGGTTCAAGGACGGCCCACATGGTGTGATGCATGATGCACCGAAGGCAGTAGATCATTTCATACTCCACAAGAAGAGTTTCATCGCAAAATGAGCCGGTGTCGTGCAGTCTTTGGGATGATAGAGTAACACCTGTTTATTAAACTCAAAAGAAAAATGGTGTTTTTACTTTTAGTTGTTAAAGTGATAATCCACCAATTTAATATTGTATTTCCTTAAAGGAGCAATTTGTGAGATACGGCTAGAATTAGCTAGATTGCTAGCAAAGAGCAGCAGTTGTCGCTATCTCTGGTGATGTACTGCCACCAATTTCTTTGGAGCCATCTTTATTGAATTCGGGCCATATTTCACAAATAACATCTGTAAGGGTTTTGGATGAAGTAGAAGGTGGGAAATCCTGACTTTTGAAATGCTCAAAAATAAGTCCTACATTTCCCACAATGCACCCCATCAGAGATCCCTTCTGCTTGGTTAATTCCCACTATGACATCATCAGGTACAAGGCACAAGGTAACTTATTTGTCATTATACAACACGAATAATGTTTGCAAACTCCTTCCTGCTGCACAAATAACTGAACATATATACAGTATTTAATTTACAAATATACATAAACATGTTGTTCATGTTTTGGATCTGCTTCAGGAAGCAACAAGATGATGATAGTGTTGTTTTCTCAGACTTGTTAAAAGGTAAGCTAATTTTGATGAGTAAAATCTGTGTAGTTGAAAACAAAACAAATTTGAAGAAAAAACATCCATTCTGTGATTTGATATTTTATACTTTCTTCCTCTGAACCTAAATTCTTCTTTAACGTAGCTTCATGCTCGAGGAGGAAGGAGTACAGCTTTATCTTTTCCTGTGACAAAATATGCAGCTTTGTCTTGCAAGCAGCCTAAGGGTAAGCGACGGCAAGTATGCCAACATCTCAAGGAACTAATTTAGAAATAATCATTTAAAATGTAAACAGTAATCTATCTGTGTTTATGCTTCATGTCTGTGTTCATCCTTAATGTCTCAGAAGTTGCTTTATTTGGCAAGTTTTCCTAGATTTAAAAAAAGCAGCCTCTGTTTTATAAATCTTCCCTTTTCCTGTCTGGAAATACGATTTCACAAATGAAAAATATATCAGGCTCAATGTGGGAGATGGAAAGGGGCACCTCATGATTTATTCATCCGCCACAGAGTGAACTTAACACTTTAATGCTATGGAACGCCATTACGGTTCCAGCCGGAAATTCCAACATCACACAAAGTTGCATATTAGATACCGTGACTTATTTATCGCTGCGTTTAAAGAAAAAGACGGGCTGCTAAAAAACACAAACAATAGCCCAACGTTTGATATGCTGCTGAAAACAGACGTGGAGGAAATTAGGGGGATTTGGTGGGTTGAGCATGAAAAGGTGCAGCTGGGCGAATGATTCAGCTTAGGTGATGATGTGAAAGTGCCCAAGGCTAAATATTTTGAACAAGAGCCCACAGAAAGAAGGGAAGGGACAGAGTGGGAGAGAGACACGCTGAGTCTCGCCGTGTGATCTTTGTGTGGACGGACAGAGAGTGCGTGAGTCGGGATGTCTCCAACCGCCCTGAGACGGAGCCTGGCTCCGCTCCTCGCCCGGCCACATTTTCCTGGGAATACCTCTGGCTTCATGCTAGCCTGTTGACGGAGCGAAATTGATGTGATTTGATGGTGCAGCAGCACCCACACTGTCCTGGACAAACACCGCGCTAGTCCCTGCCAGCCTCCTTCTTAACGCGCACACAGGAAAAAAAAAAAACACACAGATCCACACTTGTGTGCCTTCAGATGGAAAAAAAAAACAAACAAACAAGCCAAGTGCATTAGGAACTTAAGATGAGGGCGACAAATATGTTCATCTTCTTCCTCATCGCCTACTCCTGAAAAACAAAGTAAAGATGGAATATCCCCTTTCAGTCACAGGCCCTTAAAAGGCACTGAGTGGATTTTAATAAGGCGTGGAGTGGTTAGCAGTGCACACCGTGGTCTTCAATGGGATTAAGAGGCTTTGAATTGTTGAGGCCATTAAAATCTACACCAGCCCAGAAGTCCTGGAGCGCCTTATGAGTATATTTATCATTAGGATTAACAAACCAAGCCAGCGAACGCTCTCACCCCAGGAGCGCAGCCACCTCTACCCTCGTACTATTATTGTGTTTGGCTGAGTGGCTGGTGATAAGAGCGAATCAGCAGCCGGGGAGGTAAAGCTCTGGTCCCAGACTGCTGACCATCCCCAGCGGACTGTTCTCGGAACAGCAACATCTGCATCCACCAGCTCAACTGTCGGCGATGTAAAAACAAGCTACGGCTTTCACAGGCCATGTAGATTGTTGTCTAATTCCTAAACCAGAAAGCTTGCGCACGACATGTTCAAAGAAAAGACCCAGAAGTCGTTGAACTGCTTGTGGAGGAGGAAAATCTCCCCTGAGGACGTGTGTGTGTGTTTGTCTGTGTTTTGCAATCTAGAGAGATTTTAGGGATTTGACCACCAGCGCGTTGAGTCATCCCACCCTAACCACGTTTCCTGCTTCCTTCCTCTCCCACCCCTCAGATCTTCCACATGACCTATGACCTCGCCAGCGCCATGGTGAGGATAGTCAACCTGATCGGCATGATGCTGCTGCTGTGCCACTGGGACGGCTGCCTGCAGTTCCTGGTGCCCATGCTGCAGGACTTCCCCGCCGACTGCTGGGTGTCCAAAAATAAGATGGTGGTAAGTGCTTCTCCTGCACAGAGCCCTCCTGCCTGTTCGAATCAGATTATGCCCTGTCTTATCTCATCCATCAGCCTCAGTAATTACTGTACTAAAACCCTTTAGCATCCTGGGAAAGATTGCCTCGCGTATCTGTCATTTTGAGCCCTAAATCGAATATATATATCTGCCGCATTTGCCCGCATTTATTCAATTTGTTCATTATTTTTATTTATTTGGAGCTCTTGACATCTGTCCTTATTGTGAAAGGAGAGAGACACTTAGGCTGTGCAGGGAACATTGATTTTCCCGAGGACGACAGACGGCCATTCAATATCGGTTGAATATTGACAGTTTCCAGCGAGCGCTCATGCCGTGCTTTAATTTTGCCGTATTGTTAAAACAGCTGCTAGAGTAGAGTCTCTGTTAAAGCCTGAATCATTATAGAGATCTCTCTTATTTGCTTATGGAAGCGGACTGTGTCACACCTGATGTGCGAGTCTGAATCACCCGCAGCTGATGGCCTCATGTTAACTTAGTGCGTTATAAAAGAGGATTACGAGTTACCGTCAGGGTTTGTGGTGGGGGATCTGACACCAGAGAATGTTTCTCTTCCCAGTGTAACATACCAATAAATCAACATTTATTTAAGCCTTAAGGACTGCAGCTGTGGAGAGTGGTACCCTAACTGACAGCCTGTCAATATACAGTACACGTCGATGTAAGTGACAGTAGGGTGACGGTTGGGCTTAATAGCAAGTCATTCCAGTGAAAAACTGAAAAAATAAAAAAAACGTCTAACTTTCTCTGTCACAGTTCCCGTTGTAGAAAACTTTAAATAATTTCATTAGTAATTGATAATTAAAGGTGCAATTTAATTAACATTTAATAATCATATTAAGATAATTAACAGAATTTGAGGAAATTACAGTCTTAAAGGTGAAATATGTAAGTTTCAAGTAAAGTTTAAAACATTCAAAAATGAACACAAATTATTAGCAGGATGTGAATAGATTTCAGTTTTGATATTATGTCAAAGAAGGAGGCTGCTGAGCCCGTTCCTTACTCAAAGCTTCTGGTTTGCATAGACTCAGAGTTAGCTTAGGGCCACTAGCTGCATGGCTAACTGAGCTAACGAGCTAGAGCAGAGCAGAAGGTGATTCCTCTGGTGATATGCTGCTCCTATTTGTTTGGAGTGACAATCAACTGGTGGCCAATTCTTACATACTGCACAATTAAGGTTATTGTCAAAATATCTATGTATCGTGTTGCAGAGATATCTACTAAAGTTAGCATGCTAACAGCTGTGTTCGCTCCAGATTGTTCACTCAGAGGCTGCTAAGCCGGAACAACACCAGCAACCCCCCGGTGCGCCATCATCCACTAGCTGCATGGCTACATGAACTTACTAGCAGCTTCAGTTAGCAGCGGTTAGCAGTTGATTTGCTGATGATGCTATGATTTAACCTGATGGACAATTCTTATATTTTGCACCTTTAAAATACAGGCTGAACATTTTTTTTTAAATCATTTAGGCAAGATAAGGCAAGTTTATTCATGCAGCATCATTCAGACATAGAACAATTCAAAGTGCGTCACAGGAACATAGAGATACATTAAAATTGCCTTTAAAAGCCCATAAAACAAAAGCAAATACAATCGAGTAGATAAGATAATCTAGTTAAATATTGAAAAGAAATAGTAGCTGACAACAAAACAACATATTCAGGTCGTTTACATAAACCAGCTTCCAGTCAGCTGTATGTTCAGCTCTCCGTGCCAGAGCGGATGTCACATGAGTACTCACATCGCTCAAGGTATGATGTATTTGGTTCATCATGCCTCGCTGCCTCCCTGACATGCTCACTTGTTATATTTAATCATAAGCAACGACAGATGTTGCAAACCACTGTCCCTTGAGATGTTTCACACTTTAGCTAATTTTAGCTTTGTTTTCCATACCTGTCTGTGCACGGATACGCACATCAGCCGAGGTGGTCCTGCACAGGGACAGGGGCTCAAACCAGCAACTGGTTGATCAACCTTCCGGTTTAACCAATTAAACTGGATTAAGACTAAACATACGGACTCTAGAACGTCACCATTTCCTCTTCCATTTTTAAATTTCTATTCCCTTCTTGGCCATGAAAGATGCATTTTACCACTAGTTCAATATGCATGGAGGCGAGTTGCAAGGGGATTATCTTAAGTTACATAAGGCTGATCTGTCAGGCAACATAATGTAAACTCTGTCTTAAGGTTCAGTACAATATGCACGGATTAAGATTTGATTTGATGTCTTATTCCGCAGCAGTGGAATTTTATTGTGAAAAACAAGCTGTATTTGAACCTTGAGTACATTGCAGATGCAGAGATAATACGGCATGATACACAAAACCAAAACAGTAAGAGTCAGATTTAAGTAGTCCAAAATGCAATTCATTATTTGCCTATTTAGCCTATTTTCCTAAATTATTGCCTTCACAGTGTTCTTGATAACAAACCCTACTTTTACCTCCACTCACTGCTGCTGAAGCCTTGATAAACAGTCTTCCTCTGCAACATGAAGCTGACATGCCAAATGCCTCGTCACAGGATGATTTCATGCGCTTCTGACTACATTATATTTAGCCATTTTCCGCTTCTCATGTTGTCGCAGTTCAGTCTCGCCTTTTCCCAAAACTTCCACAGAGGTTGCCTCCGCAGATTTCTGCCCCCACCAGCCGCCCCCCC
>OMLP01004623.1:16821-50697 GCA_900302685.1 Spondyliosoma cantharus | reverse complement strand
TTTTCATATCCGGCATTTGCATAATTTTCATTACACAAAACCAGCACTGGCATAAACTACAGGTGTGCTGTGTGGGAAGCTGTTTGAAAACAAATTCAATTGTCATATTTTAAAGATGTAATCAGAAATGTAATAAAGCTTTAATTTGATTAAACATTTCTTCAAATGTAATCTAGATTGTTTATTCTGTTTGTTTGTTTGTCTTTTTACAATCTAATAACATAATATTCCCAGTCATGTTATATGTTACCCAACCCTCTCTACATGCCTGTCTGCTACAGTGAGAGGTTCCCTGGTGTCTCATTTGTTAAAGTCAGTGAATGTAAAATCTTAAAGAGTTTCTTAAAGAGGCAACGGGGCGAAGATGTGATGGTGGGCTTACTGTCGCTACTGTAACCCTCCTACTGTAAGCCTTCAGTGAATCATGCACAATGTGAGGATTGTGATATGACAGAAATCAGGTAATTATGAAATACTTGAATACAAACAGTGATTCATTGTTTTATTCCCTTACCAAAAGAAGAAGTTAAGTCTACTGCTTTGAAATACCAAATAGAAACACTGTTCAAAGAAAGAAAAGTTCTCCCTTTACGTCTATATTTGATTTGAGTAACAGTACATGTGTTGATACTAATGTGTGGCTCCCTGTCAGGGCACTTCAATGGGTGTAATTCAAAGCTCAGTCTGAGTGGAAACTCAAAGGGCATCGAGAAGCTTTAATTCTCATCAAAACCAGTGTGTATTTGTTACAGAGCAGATCAAACAAGATTACAAAGAGTGTCTGCTTGTGTGTTTGTTTGTTTGTTTGTTTGCCATCAAATTAAGAGAAAAACAATAACTTCACCTGCATCTTAAAATGTTTTTGTATTTCTTTCATTTTGTTGCTTTCTGAACAACATCACAGTGTTCAGAAATGCTCCTTTAATACTTCATTTGGAGTGCTGACTCAACACATGCGTAGCAGCCTGTGAAATATGAGGAATTAGACAATTTGAGTCATTAGTCAGTGCGGCAAATGCCACCACCAGTCTTTGTTCTGTTGGCTGGGGGTGAGCTGAGAAATAGTTTTGTGCACTTTGCAGTTTGGAGTTTTTTTGTGTAATATCCTCCGTGTTGATATTCAAAAGATGCTGTCAGCGAGACTACAAAACTGCAGCGTTTGCATACACCAGATGTCTGTGAAGTAGCGTGAATTGTGAGTTCCTCATCTGTACTATGGATGCTATACAGCTCCATAGATCACGGGTATGTGCTTTGATACTTATGCTTCAACATTAGCTAGCTAGGAGCTGTATTACAGTCGCAGGTTGCAGTTGCCTCAGTCCAGCTTGTACTCATACATTTAATAGTCAGCGACACAAATTCAAAGAATACACTCATTTAAAGAATACAAAAAGGAAGATCAACGCTGAGCCGAGCTGCACCATCACCACATTTAACTGCCTCGTGCTGGTCATTATGTGGCACAGGCTTCTGTATTCATCTGCCGCAAATGAGCTGTAAAAAGTAGAGCGTGGAATCTGTCGTACACACATGGCGGTATGTATGGCCAAGATGAGAGGCCATCTGTCCAGTTGGCATGCACAGGTGATAATGTCCAGGTAACAGGTTAAATTTAGATGGGAAACAAAGCAGTGAAATCCCTCTGGGGGAGGGGGCTATGATGAAAATTAGCCTATGAAGGTCTCTTAGAAATGTACAGATGGGAAATAAGAAAGGAGAGGGGGGTAAGGCTCTGCCGTCAAAGATGGTGAAAATTATCATCAGAAAGCCAGAGTATAATCTTTTCTGAATAGAATTCTATTACAATGTGGCACCATGTGATAAATGCCCGGGCTGTCAGAAGCTTGCAAGCAGACTTAAATGGGCTCTTAAATAGGAATCAGGCAGCCTGTTAACTGTTACACAAAGTAGAGAGCGCAACAATCACACTAAATACCAGGGGTTGGATGTGGGGCCCCACTGAGATGAAAAATAGCCTTATTAGATTCATTATCACTCTGTTGAAGATATACGCCTGATGCTCGTCTTTTGCTGTGTGTAAACAGAAGCCTGTAGGTGTAAGTAGGTCAATTAAATGCGTTTTCCACCTGTTTGCAATCCCGATTTATCAGACTGCATGGATTCGTTTGGGTCCGTGTCAGATCGGAATGGAATAGAGACGGGTAAAAGCCGGACGTGGCGAGAGCACTACATTTTTTCTACTCAGAGACTCTCATGTGTTAGAGGTGCAAAGGGCCGGTTTCAGAGTGCTCTAGTTATGGGATTTTAGTCACATTTTCAAGTAGCGATTCAGATTTTGACATCTCTATTTTGAACTCTGTACTCGGTGCTAGTTGAGCTGAGTTTAAGTGCTCTGACTGGAGCAGAGTTGCCCAATCTTTTTGGCCAAATCAAAACTAAATGTTGAGCCAAGGGCCAAAAGTAAGCATCCGTGGTATATATATGTTTATTTGTTATTTTTACATTTATATACATCTTTGGCCTGCAGGGCAACCCCGGACTAGAGCATGGACACCCGACCTGAACCTGACAAGACGTGAATGACCAAATAAGTTAAACAAAAATGTATTAATTATGTCTGGGTTCAGGTTCAGTAACGGCGAATGACATATGTATTTATTTTTTATTTCATGTCTGTGTGCAACGAACATCTACACTCTATATGTGTGTAATCAGGGAAATCGGGCAAGCTGTAACCATGGTAATAGTTTTGTGACAGGGTAACACAAACATAGTGTTTCGGCTTATATTAAATGCACTGGGCTCAAGTCGGGTTCAGACATTAAAAACAGAACTCCACAAGTTCAGGTCAGCTTTGGATACTACTCGACCGGGTTCAGACAGAAAAATGTTGCCCGATTCAAACACTGTGAAATAAATCAGTTTGTAAGATTTTATAGGGCAGCAACTGACTCATTTCGATTATTTGGTCAATTATTTTTCTAATTAAACGATTAATAGTTGATGTGTAAAATGGGAGGATTGGAAAAAAGATCCAAGGATTAAATGTGCATACTGCATGTTTTGTCCAAATAAGAGTTAAAAACCTCGAACTGCTTATTTTCTTAGCAACTTGATAAATGGTTTAAACATTTAGTCGAACGTGAAATGAAGTCTGCATTGGATTTCTATTAGTAAACTCTGACAGAAGGTTTAATGCATTACTTCTGTTAAGTGCAACAGTTATTTGCTTTTTCTTTTTCTTTTACATCATTCATTTTCGGTCCCAACCCTAGTTTGATCTACTGTAACTGTCTCAACAGCAGTAAAATCTCCTTCAGCTCAATACTTGAGATCCAGTATTTTCCTGTAGTATTATTCAATAATCTGTTGGGGTCTCTCATCCCCACATTGAACTCATGTATTAACCGGTCTAAAACATTGTGCGCTGTAGTGGGTTAAGCATCTGCCAAATCTGCCAATTCCCCAAAGGATTCCTCCCTCTTGTCTTGGGCATGTTGAGAACCATTATCACACAAAGAGAATTACATCTCTCCAGATTGGGGCCACAAGATGGCTGCACATGTGACCGTGCATACAGGGTATGCATGCCACTCCAGCTCTCTCTAAGCCGCTGCTTATCTGCCACTATGGCCCTCTACAGTGGAACTGCATATATTACAGAGAGAAGGGAATGAGAACACCAAACAAAGGACATAATCTCATTCATTGTAGCTAACATGTGCCCATAATGTCCCACTTTATAGAAGCTCTCTGATCCTTTCAGGTTTTCAGATTTAAATTTTTTGTCATATGATGAATATTATTCAACGTGGGAGTGCTGTTCTGTTTGTTGTTGGTAGTTGGTGATGAAATCAGGGATGCCCAGGAGGGACTTGTGTATGAGTCGCGTGTTGTGGCATGCCTGTCCCAAATGGCTTTGGAAGGAAATGGCAGTGGGGTGCTGCAGCCCCTCCCCTCTAAATCTCTAATTAACACTCGCCAATTAAACAAGGCTCTTTGGGGAATAGTTAATAAGAGGCCCAAAGCTGATTTTGTGAGGGTGAAGAGGCTCTAGAGGTCTTTTGTTCCCCCACGTCAATCCTCCAATCAGGACCTTTGGAAATACAGTAAGTAGTCATCAGAGGGAGACTATGTTTGCACTTACAGAGTTGTGACTTTCCTCCCAAGAGGGAGAGAAATGGATTAATGCTGTCAGGGAACAAGTAAAACATGCAATTTAAGTGTTCTCCTTATTTGGGCTAAATATACTGCGTTGATTGATTCTCAGAGGCCTTAAAAAATCCCCAGCACGACAAAGATGTAGGTTCCATCCAACAATAGCAAAAACTTTGTGGCGCCTTGTCGAGGTTAAGTCATGAGTTTCCCATACAGGCAACCCAAGGACACAGCTGTCAACAAGTTGAGGAGCTTAAGTCTGATTCTGCCTTACAGTAAGAGCTGTTCTCATTAGTCGGAACCTGACTGATGGCATTAATCTAAACCCTGTTACATTCCCTTTTCCTCCCTGTCTGCCACACAACTTTCGCTGCTGAGTCAAGGACTGTTGACATGCCCCAGAGGTGCTCCATGAAATACCCGTTCTCTGAGTGCATAACCAAGACCAAATCAAAGATGCAGCCATTGTCAATACATCTTATATTTAATGTCAGGGCAAATTTATGCTTTCTGCAGTGTTTGCTGGGTCGATGTCAAGCTTGTCTCATTTCATTATGCAGTGGCAGCGTGGCGTTTGTGAAGAACAGGGGCATTTTGCTTGCTTGTTTAACCAGAATGCACCACATTGACCACTGACCAATCACACTCTCTCTTGACCAGCTGTGGCCTGATTACATCACTAAATTATCCATTACTCCCCTTCTGTGGTGCCCATTTTTTTTTTACTTGTAAGACTAAAGTCAGACTGACTTGTATGACCCAAATCCTTTGACCATGAAACCCAAGGTTACAGACAAGGAAACAGAGAACAGTGGAGAAAAATAAATGTTTAGAAAGTATAATTAAGTGGCTGACATTCCTTTTGGGAAATGAATAATTCATATTTTATTCCGTGAAACATTTGCATCTGCTTGGAGAGCTGCATGAGAGAGAAAGTTCAACAAAAATTAAAAAGCGTGATAAAAGAGAGAAGAAAGCAAAAGTATGAATGGGAAAGAGATGACCATTTGGAAAGAGATCAAAACTGAGAAGGGAAGAGGGAAAAGGATTTGTGAAATTAAACATCATGAAGATGCAGTTCTGTATTGCTCAGTGGGCAGCTACTACAGTACTGTACGAATGCCAAGGCCGGGAGCTCACAGCCTCGCCTACACACAAACCTCTTTACTGTTATGTACTTAGAAGACGACGAGTTACAGTAAGACACTTACAGTATATACTGTACAGATGCACACTTCACTTTTGACAGGTCATAAATCATCATCAGCACATACGAGGGTCGCAGGGACAGTTTGTGTACTAGACAGTCTAGGACGAGTTATTTTCCGGGATGGTTGTCGAATGAGGAACAAAGAGGCTGAACAATGCAGCATGCATTGTATAATTGCCTTTTGTCATGCTTGAAAAAATATAAATAATACAAAATCTACAGCAGAACTGTCAAAGTAAAACAAAGTTTGGATGAAAGTTTGTCAAACTTACATTTTTCTCCTGTCTTTGCAAAAGTTCCATGACTGGAGGATTTTTGCCAATCTCGTCTCTGTCCAATAAATATCAAGCTATAAAGCCAGCAGCCCGTTAGCTTAGCATAGAGCAAACGCTTGAAACGTGGAGATACAGCTAGCCTGACTCCGTCCAAGGATAACAAAGTCCGCCTACCAGCCCCTCTAAAGCTCTGCTAATTAACACATTATATCTTATTTTCTTATTCAGTACAAAAAACAAAGTGTAAGAAAGACATGGTTATGTAACTTTTTCTCGGGTGGGCGCAGTAACATCCTCGAGTCTTGTCATCATCGTGAGGATGCCAGCCTTTGCTAATTACTGGCAGGAGGAGTCTCTGTTGCTTGAGCTACAGAGACGTTTGTAGGCGGACTTTTACTTTCGAAAAAAGTCAAAGACGCTGTTTCTAAGCGAACCAGATGCTTGTGCTTACCCTACAGATATGAAAGTGGTGTCAATCCTCTCATCTGAACAAATTCTATCTTTCCCAATATGTCGAAACTAAAGAAAGAAAAGAACAGATGAATCGACCCTATGGTTCTCCTCAGCTACTCATGTGAGGGAGGCTGATGGTGGAATGATTTCCTCTTCAATGCTGACTATGATTTGATTTGGACAAGTAAAGCAGGAGAGCGTTGATCCTGCTGGCGGCAGCATGATGGCAGCTGTGCAGCAATAAGATAATTTCCTGTCACAGGGGGTGTTATCAGCCCGTATCCCCCCTATGGTCGGTGTCTTTACATCCCTGTCAGCTCCTCCTCTGACTCAGCAGCGATTAGTAAATATGAAATGCCTTTGAGTGGGACACGGAGCACCTACAAGGGTACAGTTGTAGTCATCACAAAGCAAAAGCAACAGGACATTATCTTGCATTTGTTCACTTAATGGCCCCTTTTCATGCTGGGAGAATCAAATTGCTGAAAAGCTGTGGATAAATGGTTATCTAACGTGTCGACAGTGTTTATTATCTCTTTTTTATGAACGTAAAAAAAAAAAAAAAAAGTATGCGGTGGGGTCGGGAGACATTCTGAGATGATAATCCACGCCTTTGAAACACAGCGCCGTGCTGTGGCATGTCTAATGCCGGAGACATAAAGACACTAGACAAGATGCAGAATGTGGGTTACACCTGCCATCTTCACCGTGGCATCACACGCAGACAAGCGGTGCTCGGCAGCCAATGGGACTGCAGCTGGAGACGTCTGCCATCGTTTTCTGGAGCTTTCCATCACTCGGTGTGGAGGAGCTGAAAGTTCCTCTCTGTGAGAGGATTCCATTTCATCATCAGATCAGTAAACGCTCAATTTTATGCCAAAGGGATTGTGGGGATAAAGACTCAAACCCTTACCCCATGACTGAGCTCATCCATCTCCAATGCACGGAGACCGGATATCTAAAAGCTTCTTTCCACGTCTTATTCTTGCTTGTGCAAGCATTTAATTTTCCAGGTCACTTTACGCACATACATTGTCAAATATTTCACTTGACATTCCGAAGAGGCATCTTGACATTTTAAGTATATCAGATGTGCAAATTCTTAGTGTTGGACGTATCATACAGTAGTTCACATCCCTCTCACGTGCAGCATTTCTTGGTGTAAACAATGCAGGCAATATTTCCCTGCACTTGTAGATATATGCATATATGCATAGTGTTTATGATTGTAACAGCAACGACAATGTATTTAAAAATCTTGATTACAAGCCTGGGCGTGCAACAGTTTGTGGCTACCTGGCCACAGTCAAGGGAGCTGCATCATCGACATACACAGACTGACTCCAGACTCACAGCCTCCTGTCAAACACAGAAATCCAAAATCCATCCAAATTCTGCAAACAAGGGAGCACAGGAGACAAAAGAGATCATTGCAGAACAGAGCATTGTAGAGGGTGTCACGGGGGGGCCGCGGAGAGGAGGATTACAAACAACGAGTGTGTGGGTCAGAAGATGCAACCTGCAAATCCTTGTTAGCGTCTGAACAGAGTAGTCCCAAAGTGGTTGTACTGTAGTCAAGTCTGTCTTCATGTTTTAAAGTTCTGGACTCTCGTATGTGTTTCACATCTCCTGATTGTCAGGAAGCCTGGCAGCTTTCCTGCTCTCACTAAAAAAAAAAAAACAATCTGACTTGCATGAGACAGCCGCCCTTATTTACTGTGCTATATTTGTCAAAAGATTGGCCTTTTGATGATCTCCTCCAAGATCAGTGGTGACTAGAGTATGAGAGCCAGATAACAAAGAGGGAGACATCTGAGGTCAGCCATGTCACTGAGTGGTAAGGCCGTTAGGCAGCGTGGAAACGGTGATCAAAGAGCACCTCCGGCGTGGCCCTTTGAATGGATAATTTCTTCATTTTTCCTTCCTTATTTGGGTCAAGGATTTTTACCTGCTATTATTCCCGAGGTGGTCTCAGTGTGCTTTGATGTGCGTCTCTGCTTCCTATATCGTAGAATCAATGAAAGGCCATCTTAAACAAACAACATAAAGACTGTAGGAGACAGACACACACACTGTTTGCACTGTAAAACATACATTGAATACACTGTGGAGTGTTTTGATGTAGGTTGTGTTTGAAGAGCTTTAGGGCTTTGTTTGTTATATAATCGCAGCACTGCACTTACATACACAGTGTAAATTTTATACTGAGTTATCAGCAGGACCCATCAGTGAGATCACAGCATGGTTATCACACAGAATGTGTTTGTGTCTTTCATTTGTTTTTATCTTGATTTCATTTGAGTGGCTTTGTTATTTTTGTTATATTTCTTTACTGTTTCATGTTTCGTTTAATTTTGAATTTAAAGGAGTTTTTTGTTTTTTTTTCTGCCAATGTTTTGTTTAGGTTCTTGTGCATGTAGAAGTTACATAAAGCCAAGTGTCTGCGAATGTTTTCTGTACAAAAAGCTCTGTCCCGTTACAGAGCACTTTATTTTGAAATTTGTGTGAGTGAGAGAAGGTCCTTTAACCTGTTGCGGTATGGGAGAAAATGTTAGGAAGAGTTAAGTATATTTACTAGTGAGTGTTTTATTACGACCATTTAGGATCCCTAAAGACAACCATTATGCCGTATCACGATATAACATTAACCAAAATTTAAGACGATATTCAGTCCCATATCATGAAAAGGCAACCTGCAAGAGACTGGATGGCCTCCATGTATCCGTCTCCATTTCCTCGTGTGTCTGACCTCAGTTCCAGCTGTTCCCTGTGGCTGTGTATCTGTGCTAAAGCACTATGGCCTTTGAGTAACCTGATTGTTGTGTGTCTCCATGTCCCCGCAGTACAAACAGGTGGAGCAGTACATGTCCTTCCACAAGCTGCCGGCAGATATGAGACAGAGGATCCACGACTACTACGAGCACCGCTACCAGGGCAAGATGTTTGACGAGGAGAGCATCCTGGGAGAGCTCAACGAGCCGCTGCGTGAGGTGGGCTGAGTGTTCCTGTCTGCGTTTGAATCCAATGGGCATGCGTTCAAAAGCTTGTGTGCTGCTTGACATTTCCTTTGTTTCCTTTTTTTTTTTTTTTCCTTTTCTTGAGGCCATATCCAAACAAGAGTAAAACTGAGAGGAGCTCAGAAAAAAAAAAAAAGCCCTGCATGGCTGACATTTTTCCTGTTGTTACTCTAATATCCCTCTTGTCTGAGATCGTGACAGGCCGATGCATTTTGTAAAGCACCCGCTCCTTTCTGCCTCTCTTGCTAACTGCTTTTCTCTGTGTGCTCATGCAGGAGATCATCAACTTTAACTGTCGAAAGCTGGTGGCGTCCATGCCTCTGTTTGCCAACGCCGACCCCAACTTTGTCACCTCTATGCTCACCAAGCTGAGGTTCGAGGTGTTCCAGCCCCGGGATTATATCATCAGGGAGGGCACCATCGGCAAAAAGATGTACTTCATACAGCACGGAGTTGTCAGCGTGCTAACCAAAGGCAGTAAAGAGACCAAGCTTTCAGATGGCTCCTACTTTGGAGGTAAGACGAGCTGGTGCTGCGCCAGAATTACTAACTCAAAGGTCACATCTTTCTGCGGTGCTTAAATCTGCTCTGTTTTATTATTAATAACGCTCCGCACCTTTAGAGGTCGGTCCGGGGTTTAAAATTTTGATTGTGCGAGGCAACACAGCATTTGGTTAACGCTATTCTGGCTCTGATATTAGCTCGTCAGGAGCATGAAGTGGCATGTTGTGCAGAGCTTGTCACCTCGCTTAAAATTCTGCTTCATGGTTTATGCAGGACTTTCCCCTTAAATCACATCATGAGAGTTGTCTCCTAAATGTAGGGCGAAGCCAAATTAAGAAAACAGCACTTGCTTTTTGCACAAATTAAGAAATATGCACTCAAAAGGTCAGAGGGGTCAGAAAACTGTGAAATTACATAGTGTGTGAATGCTTGAGACGTGTGCGATAACCCAGAGTTGTTATGTACTTAACTCGTGTTATGTTCTTAATCGGGGTCAGATAATGCGTAGTCCTCTCATGGTCCCACAGAGCTTATGACACATGTAGGAGACAATGCCGCCATACTGCCCTCACCAAATACCAATTAATTTGCCCAGTGACAGCGTATCATTTAGACTACACTGTTAAGTAATGAGAAACGGTGGCAAAGCGTTTAACAGCACATGACCTGCCTGTGGAAGTTTAATTACGCCTTGCCTGCTCAAGTCCATCTCCATGCCCTCTCTCCGGGGGTTCTGCGGAAATAATGAAAAGATGGCAGGCAATCTATCTCAACACATGCCAAAACTAATCAACATTTCAGACAACATGGCCCCGGCTCTCTCCAGGGCCATGTTGTCTCAAATGTTGTCCGAAAAATGTCCTCAGCAAGGCAGAATTCAGATTCAAAGGGAGCGTATAGGCTTTTTGTTAGCACATGCATCTCGGTAATGGCACAGTTTGTGACATTCTGCTACTCAGAGTTGCTGAACTGAGCGCACTCTCGACGACGATGTCATCTAAATGCCTTTGAATAGATGCATGTGACCTGTTTTGCCTTGAGTAATCGTGAGTAGTGAAACCCACAGACAGAAACTGGCCTGCTCACTTTAATCTTAAGCCTTAGATCTGTAATTATTTTCCCCTTTTTCGCGCATTATAGGCACAGGGCTTTTGACTCCATTATCCCGTGACTATTCCTGGCAGTGGCACTCCTCTGGAGGGGGTTGTAAGGGTGGGGGCTAGTGAGGTAAGCCTAGAGCCACTGGGAGTTTGTTACCAAACACGAGTTAGTCATTCATGAAATTAATTGGTGCAGGATCAGTACGGGGAGTGTGTGGCACAAGTGGATCTCAGTGCGGCGGTCACTAGCAGCAAGCAGGAAGTCGAAAGCAATCATTTTTTTAAATTATGTACAGAACAAGGAGACCTGCTCCACGTGGACGGCTAGGTTTTGACTCGCTGTAGTGGGTGGTGTAAAGCATGTGCATGGAGAGCAGCAGTCGTCCGAGAGCTTCCCGTCTTTGTCAAACACGCTCAGTGTCTGCGGGCTCCAGTTTACAGTACAGCAAATGGCATGGGTATATGCTCATCACCATCTCAGCAAATCCATGTACCGTAACTCTTTCATTCACAGACGACCTGAATTATTTACACAATTATATACTCAGCAGTCTGCTCCAGTTTGTTAGCTGCTGGATTAGCTCGAGCCAGAGAGCCAAAAGTCTAAAGTGGACACGACATGTCCTGGATGGGAGCGTCGGCTGGGCACACAGCAATCCAGCAGAGAGGGGGAAATGTAATGTGACTGCAGTACTAACGCCAAGGGACACATGGATCTCTGCCAAGCCCCGTTCTCTGGACGCTGCTCTGGGCTCAGAAAGAAAACATGCACCCTCCACCCCCCGCCTCCACTTCCCTCTTTCTCTCCTTATAGTTCAGTATTGAAACACTTATCTGAACAGAATCTCCGTTGCCCTCTCAGTGCCCAGACAGAGCAGGTTATTGTGTTGTTATAGTTCATCCTTTGTTGCCCACAGTAATTGATGTGTTGCCAGTGCAGACTGCGCCTCTCTCTCGAATGGAGTAGAGCTCGGTGACCTTGCGGTGGCCTGGCGTGCCAGTCAGAGGTGCTTATCAAAAGCTGCCTGTGATTGTGCCCCTAAGATGGCTCGCTTTGCCTGTGAGTGAGTGGCCTGTAGCGGCTCTGTGAGTGGGGGTAAAAAAAAAGACAGTGAGACCGAGTCAGAGAGTGAGAGGAGGGTTGAGGAGGGGAGGAAGTTGACTACACAGTTTGCAATCTCCTGTGTCATCTTTTTGGCTTTACTCAGTCTCTGACTGGTTTTCTCTGAATGGTCTTCTCGTAATCTGTAGTCTTGTGAAGTCCTGGGTTCGGGGACTAATACTCCTCCCATCTCCCCTCAATTTCCTTTTTCTTTTCGCCTTCTCCGGGCTCAGACCGGCTGTGCTATAGAGCAGCCAAATAGCCACCCTGACTGAGCCAGTCAGTGAGAGGGGCTGGCAGCGGCAAAGGCTCAGGTAATCCTCCCGGTCCTTAACCCAGTTAACACCCCTGCTCCTCTCATACTGAAGCAGCATCAGCTGAAGATTGAGGCACTGCAGCAGTTGACTCAGTGGCAGAATGGGGGATACGATGATATATAGAGTGGTCTTATATAACATGACAGGTTGGCTGGGAAAGGATGATATACGATATAATACCGTGTTTTGATACAGCGCGATACATGGTGAGACGTTGTCGAGCTGTGTCATCCCGACACTAAGGGTGCAATGCAGATGACTGGAGAGGTAACACGATGTGATGACGCATAATACTCAATAATACACATATACTGTACAAGTATGCCTGCATGGTGTTATTGGATAGGACAAGGATATTATACAATACAATAAAAGCAATAATCACAGCGGCAACGACTTTACCGGCCTCCTTCCTGGATGTGTGTTGTCATCATCAGTTGTGCTCCCTGTTAAACACACCGGAGATGACTGACTTACAGCAATATATCTTTCTCTCTTACAATGCTAACCACCTCACCACCATGCTGCCTTGGCATTACCGATCACTCTGGGCCACTGTTGTTAAGTTCAGCGGTGCATAGAGCTTAATGCTAATGTCAGTATCCTAAGCCGGTTTAGTGTTTAACATGTTCACATCAGCATGTTGTTGTGTTATCGTGCTAATTAGCTCTAAACACAAAGTACAGCTGGGAGTATTGGGAATGTCATTTGTTTTGCAGGTATTTAGTTGTGAGCTAAAGAAATGTTGACCTGATGGCGGCGCTAGATGAAAAATTGAGCCCTCACCAAAGTTGTTGTATTTCATCTTGAGGCAAACATGAATTTGTGTACAAAATTTAGTGGCAGTCCTTCCAGTCGTTGTGGATTAGCATCTGCACACATGCACAAACATGTTCTGGTCCATGAATGTTGTGTTATTGTGTCTTTTGTCCCTCACTAACACAACCAGCCTCCGTTCAGGGGGTGAAAAAGAGACGATGAGATGTGACGGGACCCTGGCATCAGCCGCGGTGCAGAAAAAACACCAGATATCCCCTACCTGTCTATGCATGCTAGCAAAATGGGAGGTGTTTACGCGGCTATGCTAATGCTGTGAGGGAGTGAGCATGGCATGTCACGGGGAATCAGGCAGCCTACTGCGGATGTTTCAAAGGTTAGAGAATGTCCGCTCCGTAAGCTGGGGGCAGTGTCGGGGAGGGAGATGGGAGCTGACAGCAGGACTCAGAGTCCAGGTGAGCTTTGCCAGACCTGGCTGCAGGACACAGATACTTTATCACAGACCAAGCAGTGCTGCTCAAACTCATTAATTCACAACCATGCACACTTGTAAGCAGAGAGGAAGGCGGGTACACACGTAGAATAGCATACAGACATAAGACACTCAGACTTAAATCTATGTAAAAGCACATCCAAAGGCCAAAATTTGCATTCACTTCATGCAGTTTGAAAGTAGGAAGGGCCGTTTGCACAAGTATGCATACAGTATTCTGTTAGAGCCCAACTGATTCTTGGCTTTGGGGACCAATACCAATTTTAGGAGGTAAAAAACGTTTTTTTTGTCATAAATTGTGACAAACTTCACATGGAATTTAGTCATTATAATTTACCCCAATCTTATTCTACGTTAAAACAAAATCATTGGCCTGTAACATTAACAGATCAAGCAGTAATATTAAAAAATACAAAGACAGCAATGCGCACATGACGTCCCTCATTCACTACTTACTCTCCCACACACTGATATCTTGCATGGCTTGCGGTCCGCTCTCCACTTTGAGAGCCGGGTGCAGAGGGGACTCGGGGGAAGCATCTTTCCAGTAAGAGCCCAGGACACGTGGGCTGCACCATTGAAACGAAAAACAAGTCATGTGTGTTCTCACCAAGGTCACAGCACGTGACGTCTTAGTCCTCCTTACCCTGAGCAACATCCAATTTGAATTGGTGTCATTCAATTTTGATGAGTGCATTGTCACTTAAGTGCGAAAATGAAACACAAAAGGGCGACATGGCGGAGAAACATCCCGTAGTGCACAGATGTAGTTTGTGTTCTGGAAGCCGAGGCCTCTTTGTGTCCGTAGCACTGCGGCCAGAACGGTTTTGTAAACAGTCAGATACAACAAGACAGGGAGATTTATCAAGTAGTCCTTTGGAATTCTTTTTTTTAGTTTTTTTTTGGGAGTTGCATCTTTATACTCACTTATCCTTTTTTTTCTAAAATGCTGTTTTTAGAATCAGAGTACAATGCCTTGTTTAATTCACAGCCAGTCGGTCGCCTTGTGTCACGATGATATGATAGCTCTGCTAATTTGAGCCGACAAAGCCCCCAATTTTGGGCTGATTATGAATCATCTTATTGTGAGTGAAGACCACACAGAAAAAGGATAATTGTGGAAGTGGCAGTCAGTGTGAGGAGGAAAAACACACGCCCCTTACAGAATACAGGCTACACTGGCTACACCCACTAAGCCTGTTTCTATGATTTCATGCAGGATTTGGGGAGCAGTGCGATGAGTCATGAGGAGACGTGACTAAGCGGTGGGATTCGAGCATTCATAGATAAACTGTAACTCACGACCCAAAGGCAAAAGACACCTAGAGTTGGTCGGTGCATAAGTTCAGTTAGCGGTCAGCAGGCTAACAGCAGCGTGGGCTGTCCCCAAAGTGTTCAGTGTTTGGTATGAGGTGAATAAATATTAAATAACGAATCATATGAATAAACCTAGTTAAAACAAATGCATTCTAAAATCATACTGGAGTTTAATTTGAATTCAATATTATTTCTATATATGTAATGTTGAATATTTTGAAACGTTGCATTAAATACAACATATAAGCAGGAATAATAAATAAATATGTATTTTTTGGAGAGAAACTGAACAACCTGAATTAATTCTTCAGCAGTAGATGAATATTAAAATGTTTTGTTTTTTTTGCTTTTATGTTTTGTACAGTTTGGTGAGTAGGTCCAGTGACTTTTTGTCATATGACCACCAAACTTTTTATTTGAGTTTCAAGCTGATTTTCTATTTCTCTCAAAACATACAGTTAACATTTTGTGTGTCATTATAAACATGTATATTTTCTACTTACAATAAATCCACTTATAGAAAACCGCTTTGTTTCAACGCCAGCTCGTAATTTCAATTCCTGATGTTCAGGACAGTGTCAGGCATCAGGGCAGCCGCTTGCATTTAGCTGCTCAGCGCTCAGAGATGTCCGCTAATCTCTTATTGTTTAGCTCAGAGTGGGTTGCGCTAGACCCAAATCATGGCATGTTTTTTTTTTTTTTTCCCCTCGCACTTGTAGTTCGGATGGCCCCGCTAAGTGTCTGGGCTTCGCTTGCTTTCTGAAAAGACAGTTAGATGAGGCCACAGGGCTCACTGCAGCTCACCGCCTCATCTTGGCAGTATTGGCTTCATCCAGAAAGCCACGGGACAAGAGGATTTAATACAGAGCCGTGATGCTCCTCTCCAGGGGGGATTACTGGAGCAGTGCTGCGGGAAATGGACCCCCAGCACAGCCACAGCCAGGGCTGCCCTGCTAGCACACACTTAGAGCAAACACACACACACACACACACACAAACACAGGCAGAAGAGCATGGTATTTTTACTTCCACATCCACACAGCTCTCCTGCTAACTTGGCCATTCAGCCATGGTCTCTCTCACACAGATGCACACACAAACCCTAACACACTGCAAATGAGGTTCTTCTTATGCTTCATATATAGAGGACATATTCCTCATCCACCGTCAAATCATGCATTCTCCCTCTATCTGTTCTCCTATCTCGCTTTTTCAAACCATCGCACACTCATCACCACTTTACACTCAGTGACCAGAAAAATATCAAGTCCTGTGCAGTCGAATGTAAACCAATACAACCGGCGTGTAGTCAATGCTACATATAACGTTCACTCAGCTTCACGGCTATTTTTCAGGTCTTGTTTATTGGTGTTTTTTTTTTTTTACTTACTTTCATCATATTGAGAGGTGTTTTGGAGTCACTCTATATATATGTAAATTGGGTGTCTCTCCAAAAACTAAACAGCCTGAAGTTGTATAAAGATGGTTCAGTTCTTCCTTCCCCTGGAGGATATATTCTTAGATGTATCTTTCACAAAAGTACAGAAGCTGTAACATGAGGTCTAATTTCAGTGTTTGTTATTTGCGCGACCCTGGCGCGACCGGCCCTAAATCCTGGCGAGGGCGGCTAGTATACACGGGCCTTGACATTTCTTTTTCGCTTTCTTTAAAAAAACTTCAACCCGTACGTAATCAAATTACACAGACAAATATATTCTGATTTTTGTCAGTGATGCCAGGAAAGCAGAGGTGGCAAAAGCACACACATTCTTTTCTCAAGAAGTACATGTAATAAAAACCTGATTCAAATAAAAGTGAGAAAATACAGGCTCTGAAATTTACTCAAAGTATAAAAGTACAAAGTGTCCCTCTGAGGGACATTCCTACAGTGCATTTCTGTGGAAAGCTAATGCAGAATAGAATTAAATAATAAAATGTAGGGAGAAAAAGTAAAAAAGTTGTCATAAAATACAGATACAAGTTCAGTAACAGAGTATGTGTACTTTGTTGCTTCCCACCTCTGCAGGAAGGCTGAGGGAAGATTAAATATCTGGTGCTCATCAGCATCTGTCATCGACAACAGCTAGCATGCTGTGGCTAATTAGCTGTAAGACTTTCCCTTTCAGTCAATTGAGTGCTTCTGCAGGTGCCTGATATAGATATACACAAAGTTTTCCACCATGCGAGCGTAGTGCATTATAGATGGCTACTTTGACTAAATCTTGCTTCACACAGCTTCCTAGTTTATGCAGTACACATCGTCAAAAGTGTTGCACGGGTGAACCTATGCAGGTTACCTATGCAAATATATACAACATCATGAACAACATAACAGGGTACAATTTCACATCAAAAGTCATCGGATTTTTCGAGATTAAATCAAGACAGATGTTTCCCTTACCTTTGCCAAGTTATGGTATTAAAAGTGAACACTTTCAGTATGAACATTTTCATACAGGTTCAGTATGAATGTATCATCAACATACTGAAGCGAACACCATGCAAATTAATGTGTGGCTTTAACATGAGCGCTGCTTCTAAAGGAGATGTGGAGGTGGTGATTGATACTAACCCCGAACACACCCCGGCTCCCTGACACCCTCATGTTTAATGACTCTGGCACAGACAGCTCAAGATCATCATTTTACACATATACAAAAACTTAGACAACAAACAAGGTTACACATGTTTGTGATTAAAGCAAGGGGTGATCCTAATGTGTGTGTGTGTGTGTGTGTGTGTGTGGGTGAGGTGGAAATGGGTTTCTGAGAAAGAAGGAGTGTGATCACAAACACAGGAAGGGAGGGCAGAAGATGAGATGAAAGCTAAAGGGAAAAGACATGAGGGAATGTGTACAAACACATGGCACACTAACTGATATGTATGTCAGAGTCACCTAACCCATGTCTATATAAATAAACATATACATAAAATATAATTTTATGTGGGTTTATTTATATATGTTTTAAGTATATAAAAAGTATATATAGAATATATAGCCTCTATTTGAGCAGGCCGTACTCTCCTACAATGCCTGTTCTCATGAATAAAACACTGGAATACAGACAATCGCACACACATCGAGTGCAGACACAGGCTCTCACATACAGTAGACACATCCAGCTTGACTAGTGCACGCAGCCACATCCGACATCTGCATACAGTAGAGACACATTTGCACCCACACACATGCACGCTGACTCTGTGCCCGAGCTCTACAGCAGTGCAGCTGTTTAAATGGAGCATTATTTTTCCTGAGCGGCCGCAGCAGATGACGGCTGGCAGACCTCTAAGCTCTGAAAATGGCACTAAGTGCAGCACCAATGGATTACATTGGTGCTACACAACTCGAGAGTTCACAGTTTGCTTAGAAAGTGTGTTTTCACCTCATTGCACAAGGTGAAGTATCTGCTAGGGAAAATTACAAAAAAAAGTAATGTCCTATGCTTTAAGTCATGTTTTAAGAAGTAAGGTAATTAAAAGATCTGTTACAGTCAGTGGAGAAATGGTTGATCGTAATATGCACTACCTGCTGTCTTATCACTGAAAGTATGTAGTAACTTGGATGCATATATAAGAAGTGAAAATGGGGGATGCTTTTGTTTTGATAGTATACAAAAACATACTGTTTTCTATAGGGGTTGTCTGCCACATATTACAAATAATCTTTATTGGTATTACTAGTATAACATATTTTACTCTCAGTTGAACTTAAATGTTTCTGGGTTAAACTCCACTACATGACCATCTGTTTTGTGCTGTGTTTTGTTTGCAGAGATTTGTTTGCTGACGCGGGGCAGAAGGACAGCCAGTGTCCGAGCGGACACGTACTGTCGTCTGTACTCACTGTCTGTGGACAACTTCAATGAGGTGCTGGAAGAGTATCCTATGATGAGACGGGCCTTTGAGACTGTAGCCCTGGACAGGCTGGACCGCATTGGTAAGAAAGTCAAATTTCGAAAGGGAAACCTTGAGTTTTTTTAAACTACTGTAAACAGGATTCCAGAATTTTTCAGACCTATAACAGGACATGGTCTCAGTTTGTGTCAGAAATGAAGTATAATCTAAATCTTAAATCTTTCACTTTGCATTTTTAGTACTTGCAAATACAGCTTATTTTTATCTAGTTTTACCCAGCCAACACATCAATAAGTAGGTTCATCACTGACTAAGGTGAGGATCTGTTGTTCTTTCTGCTTTTATTTACTCAGTTTGTATGCACTGACACTGACAGGAAAAAAGACAAATCTCAACATCTCAAACCAGAGCCAAAGACAAAACTTTAAGTCTGTAAAAAAGAATGTTCACACTGATACTCAGTGACTGAAATTACTTTCAAAGTCATCTGCATATAAACATGTAGATAGAGCTCTGGTTTTGAAATCCCTGCGTGACTTCTCATACGCATACAATTGATATTCTCTCCATATCCATCACTGTTCCCAGGCTCAGCCTGAGCAGATGAAAAATTCACAATGAAAGGCATGCCTGTATCATCACTCAGCCATCACTGCATGCTCTGTTTTATCCTCTGCTATGTTTAGAATGGAAGATAGAGAAATTGCTTTAGGGGGTTTCTTTGTAGAAAATGGCTGCTTTGAAAAGATGCGGTGGGTTGATAGTGATGTTTCTGTGAGATGGTCTCCTGCGTATGTCCTTTCTCCTGGGCTTGATACTCATGCAGACCCTTCCTCCCTAATAAAGTCATTCACACGGCAATGATCCACAAATTAATTACTATCTTGATGGACTTTGCACAATCTGATTGGAGGTGTGCAGGTGATAAAGGGTCAGGTAGTGCCACGGTCGAGCCGGATGATACAATACCTCAATGCAACACCTCTACTAATCTGCCACCAGTCATAACAGAAAATGGAAAGATTGATCCGGGCCTAATTGCATTTACAGTATCTTCGAATTTCACCGCCTTTTGTTAGCACCAAATTGAAAATGGCACTCATGTGAATTAACCCTGTCACTGCTAGTGCGACCATTCAACAATGACTAATAGACTGTGTGGTCAGAGTAGCGCACATTTCTCTCAGAGGTTGGGTCAGCAGTTTGCATGCCTGTCATAGTGACGCAACACCAACTTGTCTCTTTGACCTTGTGCACAGCTCACAGGGACTTCTGAGAAACGGAAGGAGCACAAACAAAAAGGAGAAAGGATTGCTATATTTTAAGTCATGCAATGGCTTATCCCCTCAGAAAAAATTGATATCATCAGCCAATAACAGGAAAGAAAACATGACGGCAAAAAGATAGTTCTTGGCCCACTGAGCCATTGTCTCAATGCAGCTCACACTCTATCCCAGGCCGCACCTCGTGGTACAATGTTTGCTTTATGTTTTCTCCCTGCCACCGAGGGAATCACGAACTAGTAAATCATACACCACCTACACCGTATAGGCTGTCTTGCACAACGAGCTTCAGTGTCTGAGTAGTTAACCCCCACCTATCTTTTGCTGTTTCTCTTGTTCCGTGCTCTTTTATTCTTTTTCTTTCCCATTTTGCTCAATCTCCCTGTCTCGTTCTTAAATCTCTTTTCCCCCCTTTTCCCACTTGTCTTCTCAGGTAGACATTCATGCTTTATTTTCTCCTTTCAAAGCAGAGTCTTTGCGGGTATATTCTATTGGAAATGGTGGTTGGAAAATTGGGTGGTTACTCGAGTACATCGAAATGTCAATCTGATTCTAACTGCCTATGAGATTTATGCTCATTCTCATTTTATCTCTTTTCTTCTCTCACCTGTCATTCTGTACGTGTCTGTGTTTGTGTGTGCGTGTGCTTTTGCAGGCAAGAAAAACTCAATCCTGCAGCACAAGGTACAACACGACCTCAGCTCTGGTGTACTCAACTACCAGGAGAATGAGATCATCCAGCAGATTGTGCAGCATGACAGGGACATGGCCCACTGTGCCCACCTCTTGCAGAACGTCCCACCCCAGACACCTCCCTCACCTACACCTGTCATCTGGGCACCCCTCATCCAGGCTCCTCTTCAAGCAGCAGCTGCCACCACCTCAGTAGCCATTGCCTTGACACACCATCCTCACCTTCCACCAACTCTCTTCAGGCCTCCAGTTTCTGTTTTGGGGTCCCTAAAGGACCCTTCCAGTCGGTTTAAGAAGTTCCACACATTTGTTCCTCCATCCACAGCACCGGGCTCTGCTGGGGACTCTCCGTCTAGCACACCCTCAAAACTGCGCACTGGGGTGGACATGCCATTGCTGGCCTCTTTTCGGGCCCAGCACATGACGTCAGGTACAGGGCCAACCAGCTCTAGCAAACAGGCCTTAGGTAGCGAAGGCCAACGTGGACCTAGTGGGGCAGCATCTGGGTCCAGTGGAGGAGGAGCCACTGCCTTCCCATTTGGACCATTCTCTTCCTCTGGTTCACCCTCATCTAGTATGGCCCAGCTACACCCACAACCACAGCATCAACAACCCTTCCGCTCCAACACCCCACCTCTCTCAAACCTCTTCCACCAAAGATCTACAAGTGGAAGCACAGGGTCAGGAATAAGCGGTGGGGCAGCTGGAGCTTGTGGTGGTGCTACAGGTTGGTCTTCAGGTGGAGCGGTTGGAGGGTCTGTGGAAGGAGCCACTGGAGGTGATAGTAATTGGGCTGGAGATGACTTTACAACTGGAACGACAGAATTGGCTCCTGAGGGGCACTTTGGGTTGGGAGGAGCTACTGGTGGATCAGTAGGAGAGATCTCAGGGGATTCAATGGCAGGAATATCTGAAGGGTCAATGGAGGCTGCTAGTGGTAGGTTAGCAGGCGGGGCATTAGGGCTATCAGTGGGGGGCATTGCATGTGGGCCAATGGGAGATGCAGCCAGGAGATCATTGAGAGGGACTTCGAGAGGTTCACTGGGAAGAGCATCTGGGGGGTCAGTGGGAGGGGCTTCTGGGGAATCACTAGTAGTGACGACTACTGGAGGATCATTAGGGAGGGCTTCTGGTGGATCAATGGGAGTGGTTTCTAGGGGATTGACAATAGGAGCCTCTGTCGGACCAATTGGTGGGACTTCTGGTGATTCAATGGCACTTAATCCTGGAGGATCGTTGGGAAGGGCTTCTGTTGGATCAGCAACTAGCCATATAGGAGGAGGTTCAAATGGGTCAGGGGGAGGGGTGATTGGAGGACATATTGGCAGAGCAGCAGGAGGGACAGTAGGGAGCCATATTGGAGGTTCAACAGCTTGTCCTGTTGGAGGGACTTCTGGTGGAATTACAGCTGGACTTATTGGTTCCTCCCGTTGTCAGAGTCCTATATCTACTGGTTCATCCAGTCCTATGCCTGTTCAGCTTTTCCTTAGCCAGCCATCTCCCAAACCTCCTCAAGTGGCTCCTTTGCAGCAGTTTGCTGGGGGAGGCAGGACTACTAGTGGCTTAAACCTCTTCCCTTCCCCTCCACCAGGCTCTCCATCCTCTAGTAGAAGACAGCACAGCCAGCAGCCTGCTGAGAGCTCCCCATCTTCCCTTGGCCATTTTAGCCTGGCAGGCCTCCAATCTGGCTTCCTGCCTCATCAGATGTCCCTGGAGAGGTCTGCCCTGGCCTCCCTGGCCCAGTATGGTTCAGCAAACGCCTCCCCTTGCCTTACCCCAGTGGCACCCAGCCCTACTATTCAAAGCCCAGTGGCAGGCAGGACTTTTCACTACAGCGACCCCTCCAGTGCCACAGGATCCCACAGTTCTCTGCTCATGCCTCAGTCTTCTATACCTTCACAGCTTCCCAGCCAGCCAAACCCAACGGGGAGAGATTCCCCACTGGGCCGCTTTTCTGAGGACTTAAAACTTTTATCAAGCTCCCACCCATCTCTGCCACAAGAGGTAGCCCAGGCCTTGGGCCACCAAACTCCTTGTGCTTCTGTGGAAACTGGATATTACCCCTCACCTTTTTCCTCACCCACTCTTGTGCCCAAACCCTGTAGCTCAGTGCCAGGGCGCATGACTCCTCCAATCCAGATGTCTCCAGGGCACCCTCACCAGACTCATTCCCCTGGGTCCTCCCTGGGCTCACCTCTACGGAGGGGCTCTGCTGCTTACTCTTCAGATCTAGAACCTCAAACTGTCCGCTCTAAACTCCCTTCTAATTTGTGAGGATTGATCACACCCTCCTGTGCTCCTCCAAACTGAAACACAGACAGACTATCTCCATGTGTGGCATTGTTATTCTTTCTGTCTTCAGATTTCACTGTGTTCCACCTCTCATTTTACCAAGATCTTACATTTACTGTGATTTAAAAGACACTTTATCGGGTAACTTGGAGCTCTAGCATACTCTATATTTGTTTTATGCTTTGTCCTCTTTTTTATTCATACATACTGTATATAGATAGAGATATATTTAAATGCTAAGTTAGTCAAGGGACTAGGAGGGTGTGAAAATTATCTCCATTTAAAGGACAGTCATTTTCTTTATTTCTATAACTATGCCAAATTCATCTGGTGACGTTTGGGAAGACAACTCTTCGGACTACACAGTAATACTCTTTTTCAGCAGGAACCTATGCACTAATACCTGCATGTATAAAGGCTTTTTGTGTGTTTAAAAAATAAGTATCTTCATTTTTAGCTAAAACAACATGCTTCGAGACAGGCAGACTCTTGTACCATCTCATACAGGATCACATATTGCTGATCCTTAAATGTATCTATTAGATTGTACTTATTTATCCACTGTATAAACTTTTCAAAACCTTATGAGAGATTGAGAAGAGATTTTAGGAAACCAAAAAGACTTTTCCTGTGGGGTAATAATGATTCACCTCCTCTTGGCCCGTCAATCCTTATTTTATACCACTTTATCCTAATAATACTGTTTTTTGAGGCAGGGGGAGAGGGGTCCAGCGAGCTACCCTCCATCTCTATATTGAGACATAACAGTGTGTGAGCGACTGGCTGTCTGCAGAGTCCTCAACCATGTCCTTACAAGCTCACTTTGTCTTCCAAGCTCATGCCGCTTTTGTGTAGAAAGCATGCGTTGTTCTTTCTTACTGAGTGTGTGCAACTGTTAATGTGTGAGTGTTGATGAGGGTAAGTGAGTGATTCAGTGGAACAGTCGGATGCAAGGCAAGACTCTTCCCTGGACTGATCAACAAAAAAACTAGGACTTCCATTATCCACAGCTTGTGTGCTGCATTGTGTAGCACTCTGATCATTGTCAAGAAAAATAGTCATATACATAATTGCCCCAAAAGCAAATACAGTGCATACAGTACGCATGCTAAATAATCCAAAAAGTGCTGGAAATTAACATTTGCGACTTAATTTGTGTATTTCTTTTTTTCTGCTGTAGCTGCTATATAGACTTGTTTCCTCATTGAAGGCCAGTGATGTGTTTGAGATCTGAATGTATGTGTGTTTGCTGTTGCTAAAAGTAAGTACTGTAGCTATGGTTGATGCACCCAAGGCACATTGCCCCAAGGGGGGTCTCGAGACTGTTCCATAACTGCAAAGGTCATTGGTTCAATATCTTTGACGTTTTCATCAGCAGCCATTTTTCCTGCCAAAGTGTCCTTTAGCAAGACACAGAACCGATACAGACGAAATTGTTGCAAGGCAATCTGGATCGATGACTCAGTAAGTTGCCTGAACCAGCCCACTCCTTACTAAACATTCTCCATAAAATATTTCCGTGCTGCTGCACTTCACAATAACCGAATTAAGATTTTCAAATGTATCAGACATCATTCAAATAGATTTAGCTGTTTGCAGTCAAAATCAAAGAAATAAGAATAGGTCTATACTGTATGTGTATCCATTCAGATTCTGGTGACGCTGTCAGAGAGCCATACAGTGGTCAAGAAAACCGAATACACCGTGGAGGATCACTAAACTCCCACAGGAGAAGAGCACTGATATGCTTCTACATGTTTGTCCGTAGCTCATCACCAAGACAGACCCGGGTTCCACTCAGACAGCTGAGTCCCTAACTCAGTCACAGCACTCAGCCTCAGCAGCCTAATTTAACAAGACATGTCTGTAATCCCTTGACCCTCGCAGGCTATCATTGACTCGCACACAGAGGTGCACAGTGACCATGCTCTCCTCTCATTACAGCTCCCAGAAGTCCCTATAATAAGGTATAGCGACACACATGACCTGACACAGAGCTGCACGAATGCACATTTAAAGACATGCACACAGCCACAACAGCACGTAATGACTGCTCATGGCAAAAATAAGAAAATATTCAGCAATCATGGTTTTTATCCACATTTTATGTTGGCAAATCTATGACTGATTTGATTTTTCACTCTTGCATTCGGATCAGTTATATCCCATGTATAAAGTCAATAGCTGATTTTGGATTTAATATGTGAATTTTGGCAAAGACATGAATGAATATGAACTGTACACCGAAGAAGACTTCAAGGGACTTTCCAATTGAATGTGCAGACTGAGAACGAGGAACTTCTGACTTCCGACTTCCAATGGAAAGCACCAAACGATATATCATTCTCATATTCGTTTTTACCATAGTTTGAGTAGTATCGACCTATCACGTTTGAGCTGGCATCCGTTGCTTGCACATATCATCGGAAACCAATTTACAGTTTGAATCCCTTTTTTAAAAATAATAGCAGTGTTCATATGCAGATATCTGTTTACAGAGATTAGCCAAAATGTGTCTCCAACTCCATTTTCTCACCTCAAGTTGCCGACCGCCCTGTATACAACAAGCACGAATGAGGAAGTCTTGACATGGATATCAGTTGTCTTGATATCCCCTGGCTTCACTAGAAGTCCCAAATGTTGTCCCCAGGCACTGAATCGTCGTCAGGTGATAGCCGATAAGACCAGAGATTAGTGTTCATTGTGTTGATTGGTTATGTATTTCCTTGTTTTTGTTTGGTTTATTAGTCAAATTCAGGTTTCCTTTTGTGATGTCAAGATTGTTCCAGTACAGAGCAAATTCAAACAGTACAATTCGACAAGAGCGATATGCAAATATTGGCACATAAAACCAACAGCTGAATGCAATACATCCAGGCATAATCAATGTCACCAGCAGTCATTATGTTAAAAGTAAAATAACATCGGACACAGAAGCAGATGAGGCTGAAAGAGAAGTGAACACAGCATGAACACTCAGCATTATTTGGGTTGTCATTACGGATTCACTCGTCATTACATAACCAAGGTGAAATCAATAATGGGTCATAGCTTTTATCTTTATACCCATGACCTTTTACATGGTCCTCATCGCAGGCTGAGCAGGCTTTGCTAATGGATAGAGCTGTTTTTTGTTTGCCTATCCCACATTTAACACCTTGTCTATATCTGCAGTAAACAGTCATCTGAAAGGCAGTAAAACACCTTACACAGCCTTGCACCTCATGGTCGGATCTCTGTCGGTAGGAATATCTTATAGAAGGACTCTTAAGACCTACAACCAGAGGGGCAAAGAGGTTGGAGGAATCAAGTTAAACTGTTTCACCTCTGGAGTAGCAACTGTCTAGGCTTTTAAACCTCAGTCTTCCTGTACATGCTAGCCTTGCACTGCACAAAAGCAGACAGACTGCTGTGCCTTGCACATCAGGAAAAAGTCCCCCTTTTTAACTCACAATATGATCTCATTAAGGCGTGGAGTTAGGGAACAATTTGAAACCGGTTGGCGAGACAAAGGTGATGTAGCCAGAATTATAGACTATAGCGTACTCGTGTGACGGGGTGATGTTTCTCTGGGACTTGCTGCATGTCACCCTCTTCCTCGTGGTCGTCCCTGAGTGGTAGTTGATGTTTGTCTGTGTGGTATTGATTGGAAGGATGTCAGGGAAAGCTGTGAGTGTAGCTATGTAGCTAGCAGATAGTGTTTGGCTGTGTATGTGTGTGACTGTGTTTCCCACACTTCTTGGCAAGGTCGATGGCAGGGGCTGGACACTATCGGAGGAGGGTGGGACAGAGTGGCACAGGTCATAGCTTAGGGAGAGACAGACATTGGACGGGGATTGATTAGTTGGCCTGAACTAAGTCTAGTCCATCATCGCAGATTAGTGGTTTAGGCGAGGGTTGGGTGGGCGCACAGTGTATCAGCTGAATCTGTCACTGTCAGTAAGAGAGCAGACACAATCTGCGTGATGGTCAAAATATCTTGTCTGGGACTTTTTATGCAAGAAAAAAGCTGTTTTTGATTGTTGACCCTGCAGCTTTGAATTTCAGTAGTAGGGAATTTGGAAAAGCGGTTTCATTACAATTTTCTCAAGTCACAGAAGACCATGTAATCCTTCAATCCAAGACATGAAAATAACAGAAATTGGAGTAACAAGACTTTCACCTGACAGCAATGTTTATTCTTCAAGGGGATTTGCTATTTCCATCCTCCCAGACTATTTGCTGCAGCCTCATCTGTAGCGTAATGTAGTATGGAGACAGTGTTTTTCAGAGGAATCAGCTGGGAATTAGATAAGGAGGCTTTGAAACTTTGTGTCTTCTGAGAAAAAGCGAATAAAGAAAAACAACTGTGACTCATGCGGGGAACTATTTTCATTATGTCTCCCCGTGTCACCCCACCAAACGTGGGAGGCAAACAGCTGTATGCAAGAGAGGAAACGGCAATGAGCGGCAGTCGAAGGAGTACATCAGCTGCTGGGGTTGTGTCCATTGAGGTCAGTTTGGAAACCAGTATAGAGGAGATAGTGGAAAAGCACCTGGCATTTGTGTGTTTTGCTTCTGTTTCATTTTAACGTCATGCATTGGTATGACTCGGTTGCTCTATTTTATCTGAATCTAATCTAGGTCAGGGGCTGCCATGTCTTTACCATGAAACCTGTGTTGCCCGACTCTGACCCCTGGTAGATGTGTTGTGAAGCAGCCAGCAGGTTTGTAAAATTGCCTCAGCGCGACAGCCATCACAGAGCTTTGGCGGGCACCTCTGTACCATTTCCAATTCATGGTTGTTTCTATAACGCAGCATTCTCAGATTTCTGTTTGGTGTGCTTCCAATTTTCGCTGCCTAATCTTAGCCTCCCTCTCCCTTTGTGCCGCCCTACTCGCCCATGAATATGGGTTGGTGAATCAGCGATGCACACTAATGAAATCATTTGCTGTGATTGAGGATTAGATGTAGCAGCAGCGGAATCGAACCTGCAATTTCTCAGGGGAGAAAAAAAAGGCATGCGTGTGTGGTTTTCCCGAAGCCCTCGTTTATTCATTCATGACCACAAATTCCTCCGACCCTTTTCCGCAAACGCTCAATTTATTTTGCACACAAGCACCAGAATCAGGTGTTCCGTATGACAATGTACCTCAGAGTGATTGGATATGATATGAAGAGTGCTATGTGTGGTGAAAAGTTCTGTTTATCGTAGCGCCTAATACAACTGACCTCTTTTGCTGCTGCTCTAGTGAGATGGAATAACACGACATTAATGTTATTTTGACCACGAAGTATGGATATGACCCAGTTTAAGAATGCCATGCATCAGCAGGGCAAATTCACTCCTCAGTCAGTGTCACCTAACGATCCTTCAGGGTAAAGGCACTGTACGGCTAACTGGCAGGATTCTCCCTCTTAGCTGTCGATATAGTCGTCAAGTCACTCAAATTAGATGCTTTGATTTGGTTCTGAAAATACACAGTCTCATTTGTTCCTCTACTGGTTGCAGCTGATCACAAAATCCTGAGTTGAAGCCAAAGGTGAGGCTGCTCCTCACTGGATTACAGTGTGCGTGTGCATGTGTGTGTGTGTGTGTGTGTGGGAACAGTAAGGTCATGTTCATACTACATTTGGAGAGATGAGGGTTTACATCAACAAAAAAAAAAGAAATCCTGCTTCTCGAAGCTGTCTTTCATTTGCTGAAGTATGTACTATAATTCCACATAATCTGATGTTGGGAGCGTAACCTCAACAAGGTACTTACTTATACAGATTTATATATTTCCATAGGACCTATTTATATTTCTGTATTTATTTTAGAATCTCTTAATAAGTGATGTCATCACCATAACAGATAATGATAAGCAATGTTCACCAACCTGTGTGTATGTACAGAGCTCATAACATGTCCATGATTTATAAGGAAACATGTCATTTACATTGTATAATCTCTCTACTTTGATGCGGCGCAGGAGTGGGACATTTTTCGTTACACAATGCTTGAGACCAAGACTTTCTACCTGAAGGCTCGACCTTTTTTTGTTCCATGAAGGCAGTGACTGGTTCAACACTTCTTTACGAGGACACGCAACCTTTTGGGGGAGGACAGTATTTTGACCGCTTTGCTATTGATCAACGGATATCTATTTTTTCTGCATTTAAACACAGGAACTATGGGGGGAAAAGCAATAAGGGAACCTGTACTTGTATGGTGTGACTGGATGTGTTACCTGCGGGGGACATTGCGCCGATCCATGTGACAACCACACACACACAGTAGCCATGGCTCCTAAGTCTGTGTGGCTGTGAATGGAGAGAGGCAAAAAAACTGCATTGTTCGATAAGCACACATACTGGATGAAATAAAACGGTATAGAATAAAATATAAGGAACACCTGCCTGGAGTGTTTATTTGTTTGTTTGTTTGTTCATTGCCTGTATTTATGGGAAGAATTCATATAGGGAGGTGAAAGCAGATGAAAGAGAGCCTGCCCATGTGAGGAGAAGCCCTTTCTCAGTTCTTACATTTATGTATTCGCATCTTTTTCATTATCCTTTCTTTTATTTAGTCGGGAGAGGGGAAGGGGGACAGGGGAAGGGAAGAGAAATGGAAAAGGAAGTGGGTTTTTTTCAGTTTCTTCAACGATGCAAGACATTATAAGTGAGATGAAAAAAGAAAAAAACGGCACATTAGAAAACATCGCAGGATAAGCGCATTATGGGAGGACAAACAAACATTGAATACAGAGAGGGGCAACAGGAAAAAGTAGTGGGATGTTGAAGAAATTTGATGGCAGTATGTGAGTGGGGTTCCTGTGTGTTAAGTTTGATAGATAGACGTCGCTAAATGAATTTCTTAAAAATATTAAAAGAACACATTTGAAACAATATTATGGTAAAAGGCCTTAAAAGAAGCTTTTCCATACAATTTTTATTTGAACAGAAACAGAGGTTCCCTCTTAGATAGTGGAGATATATAGTGCCCTGTTGGTAGTATTGACGTGTATGTGTGTGTGTGTGTGTGTGTATGATAATAAAGAAGAAAGAAAAATAAATAAATACTATGCTGAGTTTTCTTGGCAGGGAGAGGAGACGTATGAGAGCCTGCCCATGTGGGGAGATGTTTTTCTTTCATTATATTTCATTTTTCTTTCTTTTACCCTTTTGTTTGTTTCTTTGTTTATTTTTGTTGAGGACGGTGAGAGAGAAAGGGGGTAAAGGAGAGGACAAGTACGAGAAAAAAGGGAAAGTTCACATGCTGCATGCTCTCAGTTGCACTTCACGTTACAATATGAACCCTACTCCACTTTTATTCTACTTTTTGTGTGCAGCAGGGACGCAGGAAATGTCAAATCTGTGCTGTTACTCATTATTTCACCCCCCCCTTCCATCTTGTGAGAGGTGTCAATAAGCAAAAGCCTATCACGCAGACACATTCGCTCCCCAGATGCACGCAGAGAGCGGTCAAGAGACAGGTGAAGCTCCTCAGAACGCGGGAATTGTTGGCAGACTGTAAAAAAAAAAAGGAGGACAGTCAGCGTCTGCCCCTGTGAGCACTCAGCCATCTGCTTCATTAGAATTCCCCCTTGAGGTAACCTTCCCTTCTCCAAGAGGAACTCATTGAAAGTGAAGGGCTTTGTTTTAGATTGTCTATTGTAATTACACATTATTCTCCTCCTCTGATGCCTGCATGCTGAGAGGAGAGGAGCCGGCTCTCAGCCACCCCGCTCCGCATCTGAAGGCGGCAATAAAACCCCCCCCCAAAAAACGAGCTGGATCGTGGTGTGAACAGTGCATGGACGCTGCCGCCGTCACTGCCACGTGAGCCACCCCCTGTATGCTGCTGCTGCTGCCTCTGTGTGGTTCAGTGCAGCGGGCCGGATCAGCGAGGTCATGGTGACATCGTCGCAGTTGAGGTGGCTGTCTCTCTGGCTGCCATGGAGGGACGACCAGCACTAATGCCTTCCTCTGCAGCATCTGGGATAATCTGCTCTAGTTCTCCTTGGGTCAAACTCAACAGTAATTAATCCTACCATTACCCTGCAGGCCTCAGGGTTAAAGCACTGTACATATGCGTGCGTCTCAAGTTTTTTTTTTCTTTTCTCTTGTCCAGATAGCCCCTTTAAACTCCACTCTGGTGATGGGGCATGCCTTCTGCATACATTAGATTGGGTTTATAGTGACATTTGAGAGGGACACGGGGATTTGGGTGGATTTCAGTCGGCCAGAGGGATGAAACTCGAGTGTCCTGAAAGTCCAAAGATCTGTACAAAGAAAGAGTAGATCGAAAGTGGAACTGTAGTTTGAATTCAGGTCATAAAAATTACCACTATCTCGTTTTCAACATCTTCTTTTTTTCCTCTTCTCCTTCCTGTCTTACAGAGCTGTTATATTTGCAAGCTTGTTTTTTAAGGAGCGTGCTTTTATTTTTTTTTTCCATATCTTCTCACGCTCAATAGCATGCAGGCCTGGCTCTATATTTTTTGGCAGCCCAGGGCTCAGAGCACTCAAAAACACACACGCAGTAACTACAGCACATCCGTATTAGTGCTTTTTTTTTTCTCTCGCCCCTCTAAAACCCTGCCGTCAAAGCCTTTTGACATCTGCCAGTTTGTTCGCAAATATTGTCCAAATGCCAACTTTGCGATGCTCCAGCTTTTTGATGCACATGGCTGAAAGTTTTCTCTTTTTTTTTTGTGCGCGTCAGTGTGTATGTGTGTGCCCATGCACGTGGGTGACTCTGCATCCGTGTATGTGTGTGTGTGCCTGCTGGGATTAGGTTCATGAAAGCATACGCATGGATAACATCAGAAAGATGGCCACAGGTTGCCAAAAGCCTCGGCCCTCCTGCTCGCTCCTTCCCTCCCCTTGCTGAAAAATCACGATGGTCAGAAAAAATGGGCCATATGTGTCCTACTTTAGAGAGGTGAAGGGAAGTGCTGACAAAACTGAGTGACTCAAATAAAAGTTGATAACATGAGCTCATGGGCCACGCTGATAGTTCCCATCAATAGGGGAAGACGTGAAATGGGATTAGCCTCAGTGGTGAGTGCATGTCTGTCAAATTGGATTTCCCTGTGTATTATTAACTCATGGGCTATGACGACACTGTATTCTAGTGGTGGACAGTAACTATACATTCACTCAAGTATTGTACTTGATCCTCAAAGACCTAGAAGAATTACTCTCCTGTATTCATTTTGTTTTGTCCACCCTCTTCTAGCCGTCAGCATCGAGCATCATACAGCATTTGATTCAGGAGAACTTGAAGTTTCAGTCAGACTCATTTCACATCCCAGATTTACGACATTTAACTGACTGATTATAGATGAATTTAACAGAATTTTACAAAAACGCCACTCAATTTATTATTATTTTTTTCAGACTACAAAATATGTACTTGGGTGTTTTATACGTCCAAAATAATTTTGACCTTTCCTTTGCAAGTCACAGCCATTTATTTATGTAACATTTATTGTAATATTACAGTTTTCAGCTAAAAACAGGTGTAATCCTTTGTTTTATATACTGACCATGTAGATGAGTCCAAACCAATTCAGAGTGTTAATAGAAAGGTTATTAGATTATGACAGAGGATATTGAAGCAAAAGTTATATTTTACTCAGAGAAATACAAAATATTTCCCACTGGACGTGACCGACAACATTAGCGCGTATAGCTAGCTACTTTCATCTGCCAGTAGCCGTCTAGGTCTGTGAGGTTTAAAGGGACAGTTCACCCAAAATGTAAAACGTTCATATTATCTTCAGTGCTGTTAATCCGTCTAGATAGTTTTGGGGTGAGTTGTCAAGTTTCTGTTATATCAGCCGGAGATATGTCTCCCTTCTTCTGGCTAAAGTGGACCGAGATGGCACAAAAAATAAAAAAAACATTTGAAAAACTCAACAGTAATGTCTCTTTCAAGAAATCATGACCTGGTTACTTCAGGAAAGGCAGACCTTGTTGTGAGCAGTAACTATTTTTAGTCGGTATACTCGTGGACGAGAGGCTAGCTTACATAAATAGCTAATGTTACAGCTCAGCTGGTGGAAGATGCAATTAATGTTCACAACCTGCACGAGCCTGAGCCTCTCGTCCTCACTAGCACTTTAGGTCGCCCTCTTCAGCATTTGTAAGCAGCATGAAAACATTTTTATCATGTACTTTAAGGACATTTTGAAGTGTTTATTTAAATTATCTGTCAGCAATTGCAACTTCTCTTTCTTCTCCTTCCTTTGAAGACATAATTTATATTCCTACATCAGTGTTTTAATTATGTTGTCTGTCACTTTCTGTTTAGAGCAGCTCCAACTGACAGGTACTCATGGGAGGAGAGGTTAGTGGTCGATAAAAACATGAATAAACATTTTTATACACAGGTACTGTTGGTAGTTTTTGCTGATAATACCTCTGTACCTCTAGTTATGTTGAATATTTTTACATTCTGGTATTTGCTTAGTAAAGCATCTGAGTTCCACCACTTTTAAAAAAACTTAAAAAAAAAAAAAAAAAAGTTTTTCGGGTCATTCCCATGTCGTTTTTGCAAGTGTTAATCGGAAGTCGGAGAGACAGACTTTGATGTGATGATGGGAGCTGCCTCGAGCCGCGACCCCACTGTGATATGTCAACACAAGAACTAGCGGCTCAAGTTGTCACCACGCCATCTGCTTACAGTCCATCCTAAATGTCCGTTTCTAAGCGCGGCCAATCTCCCCTCCAGACAAACCCCTCCGAGGCGGATACAGCTAGCTGCCTATTTCCGAAGGGGGGGGAAGGCTTAAATCCATCTTGCAGTGCTCATAAAATGTTTAAATACTGTTTATTGAATCAGTCCTTCAGATTGAATTGCAGAGATTAATTCCGAAATGTGATATCCGTTTTTTTCCAAAATATGACCCCTGCTCTGCTTTAACTGATTGCTAGCATGAGAGTCGAATATTCCAGCTGATATTTTGGGGGATATTAATTTAAAAGAGAGTGATGTGTTTTTGAAATGCTCGGCAGTAAGCTGATGTAGTTGCCCCCCCCCGACAACAAACCATTTCAATATATTAGCATGCTATATAGTTCAGTGGATGAT